>JAODUP010000037.1:1545000-1740384 GCA_025642065.1 Paralvinella palmiformis | reverse complement strand
GTTATAATTTTACGACTTATAGTTTTCGTACATTTAAGAATTTGGGCGTTGACCCGGTGTTGATGTTGACTTTCGACACTGTTGTTTACATCAAATAGCAGTCGTTAGCTTACGCTGATGAGCAGTTGAAGTGATATGAATCTCCATTAATGGTTGATTTTATCTTGTAGAATAATTGTTGGTTTTTTTAAATGTTATAAAAATATTTCAACACATCAGTATTTTAATAGTAATAACAACTTTTTATTAATATCACCAAACCATACAGTGTTATAGAGCTATATCACTGGAAAAGGGCTTTACTAAAGTATAATTTTGATGCATGAATTACTGTCATATGGTAATTGTAGCCTACTTTATAGCTGTTTGAGCATAATGTGTTTGGCAATTTTTCTGCCACAACAAATCACACATATCTATCGCCATAATCCGACCAGAAATTAAGCCTTAAATATGTATTTAATTACACGCATTTATCTAGTTTTGCTAATAAACCTATTAAATAAACCATATTCCCTCTTTTCTTATATGAATCTGATGCGTCTCATATGACATGGAAATTTAATGTAGCACCGAGTAAGTGGTGTTAATGATCTTGTTAAATCCTGATTTTTCCTAGATGTGTGGTGAAATGTCAGTATATTAATTTGTATCATACTCTACAATGTTCACTTTCCTATGTATAGTTTTATTTAATATATATATATATATATATATATATATATATATATATATATATATATATATATATATATATATATATATATATATATATTAGATTAATTATTATATCACCAATTGGAGGTCGCCACTGGCTAAGTCATCTCCGAGCCAATATGTGTACACATTTTCATCACCACTATTGACAATATTATATAAGCTAGGATATCTTAATTGGCACATACAAACAAGTTATTTACAAAATATTAAACTGCCATTACCAATAAATGGTTAATCTATATTATTAAAATGTACATGGACATCTAAGCATGTTGTAGTGGCTTTTAAGAGGGGAGATTATGCCTGCAATTTATGTCAATAATAATATGGATTCATTTGGGATGCTGGTTTGAAAAAGCGTTTCTAGTTTTAAAATACGTTTAGGTGCAAATAGCAATTGCTAGTACAATGTATTGTTTCTAGTTTGTTTTACTATCATTCTAGCTTTTATGCTTGATGGACGAAAATATTTAATCTCTAATTTGTTGTGTATATTATATATCTCACCGTATCACATAATTCATATGTATATGGAATTTGTTATATTCTGAAATAAATTGATTGAATTGATTAGTCTATGACTATATCATTGACCACACAGAACCAGTTACAGTGCTAATGGTTATGGTCCACTATACGCCACCAATGAACTGTTCATTTATTTTAGTACAACTACCACTGACAGAGACAAGACAAATTACAGGGTATTATATCATTAATATATCATAAGATATTAATGATAAACTAATCACAACTGGATATTTTACAACCACAATGAAATCTAGACAATTCTAGTAATGGAATGTAATTAATTTCTATCATTTTCTTCAAAGGTTTTATTAAAAACAAAACATTTTAGTTTTTCCAGAAAACAACACCCACTTTGAATGCAGTGTCATCATCAGTAATACATCCTTTGAGTGGTTCCCAGTGAAATCTGGTGTTAGACAGGGATGCACCCTCTCACCCATCATCTTCGTGGTCGTCATCAACTGGGTGATGCCGAAAACTACATCAGATAAACCCAGGGGTGTTCAGTGGACTCTCTTTTCCCAGTTAGAAGACCTCGACTTTGCTGATGACCTTGCATTTCTATAGTAAAGCTTGACCTGGGTAGTCTCATCAGCAAAACAAATGGAGGCCAAAAAGACATCAAGGCAAGACTCGTTAAAGCCCGCTGTGCTTTCGCCAAACTGCAGAACATTTGGAAGTCTAACCAATACACCACCAAAACAAAGATAAGACTGTACAACAGTAATGTGAAGTCCATCCTACTGTACGGCTCAGAGTGCTGGCGAGTGTTTAAAGGGGACATGGCAAAGATCAATGCGTTCCACAATGGATGTTTGAGAAAGATCTGCCGAATATTCTGGCCAAATAAAATTTCCAATGTGAAACTCTATAAGAAAACGGGTTGCAACAGCGCTGAGATGACTAGGACACGTCCTGAGAATGCCCAAAGACAGCATTCCCAAAGTGGCACTGAGATGGACACCACCTGGAAAATTGAAGCGAGGACGGCCAAAGATGACATGGCGACAGCCAGTAATAGCCGAGCTGAAAGAGATGATTGATTGATGATGATTGATGTTTTACGGCCACTTTTGTGCACAAGGTAGGCTAAATGGGCCGAGCGACCTCCAAAGGTAATGAGGCGAAGTGAAAGACGAAACACCATTCAGATATGCCCACGCCGGGATTCGAACACGGGTGAAATCAAGAGCCTGAAAGCCATGTACACAGATCTTGTTGCTCCGGATTCGGCTCCATTAGAATAACTTGTTGATTAAAAAAATTGAGTCAGGATCACTTGGAGCTATTTTGTGCAGCTGTTAGGTCATCAGGTGGGTGCAGCCCAAGCCACTTTTGTGAAATGGGGTGTGAGTTCGGGCCAGGATTAGGATTTGAGTTATGGTTAGGGAAATACGCACGATTAGTATTATATAGAGATCAGTGATAATAAGTTGGGAAAAGTGGATTGGTCCTAATGTGCTGCACCGGCCTCCACTTAAAAAATTAATAATTAATTCTTAGCGTAATTGGTTTGAATATACACATTATAGTTTTAAGCATGAATAGCTAGTAGTAACAAAACGAAATAGTACATACAAATAATAGCAGTTAAATGTTAAGAAATTGGTAGCAGAAGTTGAGCCATTTAACATAGGAAAGGTGGCTGATTGCCAGCGGCTGGGCGCCAGCATATAGCGGCTCGGTGACGTCAAAATAACACTGGCGCCCGCTATCCAGTTATATACATAGGTCAGTGGTAATACATAACACATCAAAGTCATATCGTCACAATGTAATAGGCAGCACTGATGACGTAATAGTTAAAAATTTGCATTTAGAAATTGCGTAATGTTATGTTCTATGGTAGCATCTATTTGGCATGTTATATTCTAACGGTTATGTTCCATCAGTGTATTGTATGACTTTTCAATCCGTCCAGCATAAAGCTGTGACTGTATATTGTATGTTATGGCGCAGGCTTCAAGTAATGAAAAACAAATTAATAGAGATATGAAACCATCATTAAGTGATACTTTAAAGGACCGTTTCTGTTAAATGACCTCTGCGATACACCTACTGTTGACTATCATGGAATGAATTTCGTTCTGTTGCAAGTGTTCTTCTATATACCTTGCTACTCTCTTATCAAATTGTTTTCAGATAAAGAGAGAGTTATATATTTTTTTCGCATGGTTTCTTACCAGTAATCGCAAAGCCCACGAGAGTGACACCATCAGCAGCCACTCTTGTTGGTCATATTTACACCAATAATATATCTAGTCCTACTGATGCTGGTATTATCGTCACTGATGTGGCTGATCATTTTGGTATTTTCTATGCACAAAAATGTAAATCAAATTGTAATCAGAAAAGTAATCAGAGATAAATAAGATCCTAAGGCAAATATAAATATATTTTAAAATTACCTAAAGGAAGCCAATATTAGTAATATTCTAAACAATGACTGCCCAGAAATTGCGTATGATGAGTTCATGAAAGTGTACAGAATCCTTTCCTTTATGTTCAGTTAAAATACACAAAACAAATACATAAAGAAAGATCCCTGGATTACCTTTGGACTTCTCACATCATCTAGGCCCAAGGCCAAACATTTTTCAAATAAATTAAAACATCGAACAGAACATAACCTTAGTGTATTTAAAAGGTATAATAACGTTTTCAATTAATGGCCAAACTGTAACCAATAAATTGGAGGCAGCCGACGGTTTTAATGATTATATTTCCAGAATAGGTGAAATAACGAATCAAAATGTCCTCACAACTAAACGTAATTTCCAATATTACACGCCAAACCCAGTTTTACAGAGTATGTTTTAGAACCAGTTACTCCATCTACTATTATTGAAACTACTCAAAAATTTAAGTCTAAATCTAGTTTTGGCCACGACGGAATATCGAGTAAGATACTGAAACATTCTATTAATATTATTGCCGTGCCTATCACTCACATTATAAATAGATCTCTCGCTACCTACCGGCTTAGTTCCAGGTAAAATGTCTGTTAAGTGCCTATCGTACCAGGGCCAGGTTTTCAACAATGGTGTGATGAAAGGTTGAAATACCGGAAAGGGGCTTTGGTAGCTAAATGTCTCGGGCCCGGGATTGGGTCAAAACGGCCCCACGGGTTAGAGCCGTGGGGCTGAGTCCTCAGCCTCTCTAGGAGATGAAAATGAAGCCAACTCTTCGTGTAGCTCCGTGTTACGTGTTGTGGTATGAGCCCTACTGCTGAGATTCGACGGGGTGAGAGTTCATAACTCTCTATGTAGCCCAGCCCCCCTGCTAACTGGTGTCTCCGCGCGGGGGCGCTTTGAATTGGTGAAACTCCGGCCCGTCAGGAGGGTGATATTGGTCGATGTTCAGGCGACACCATACTGAAGCCGGTGGGTGGGATACGCTGATAAGCTGATAAGGTTGCGCCAGAAGCACCATTGTGTATAGTATTCTACCTTTGTTCTACCCACATGCTCACACGTATAATTCGACTTTGAGCGGATGTAGCTGAATATGAATAATATAAACGCTGACAAAAAGCCCGTATTTGAGTGACTTTCTTATTTTAATGCCCCATGGCGGTAGCTGTCAATTCTCTGACATCACTGTTGATAACAGAACAATCATCATTTAGAGAATGAAACCATGTGTATATATATAAATACTCCAATATCGACCATATTCATCAACGGGCTTGTAATAAACCCCTAACTATGGATAACGTTAGTAATCTTACGAGTGAAGGACGACTGAACAAGGTGCCGGGACAACACGAATACGATGGCATATTATATCTACCTACAACCCCGAGGTCTCACCTGGAGAGTATAAAAAACGTTCGTTTCACTTCAGAAGATCTACTGGTGGCTACATTTTCAAAGTCAGGTTCGTTTTTACAAGGTTTTACTTGGAAATATCGTTTGCCTTCTTCTGATCCGTTGATTAACATTGATCAATCATAAGCTAAGTTTCTGTTTTAGTTATATCAGAACACTTTCTATTTTATTATCTTTCATCAAGTCTTTAGACTGTGTATTTTGAAGTAATTCACATCATAAGTTCACAGACAAAATACGTAGAGCATATGTATTGACAGAGGTCATTCTATATCGTAAGAGGTCAGCAGTACCTATCGGATTATTCCTATAGCTGGTTCCTTTAAAGGGCATCTAAAAATGACCAGTGTCGACGAAAAATCCCGAAGCCGAGTTGCAATATGACATATGACTAATGATGACTAATGATGCTGTTAGTCTCGGAAACATCAACGCCCCCCTGTCATAAATTTTATCCACTTTTCACGGATTTTATCATCGCGTGGAAATTCAAGGATAGAATGACCGGCGTTATTGGAGTTGTCGCACCTCTGTACTACACACGGATGAACCATTATTTACGAGGAAAAAAACAGCAAATGAAGCAGGTTAAATAGCTTAATCAGTTGTTAGCGTAAACAAACTGCCAGCCCGACGAGAAGAGGTGTTGTGACGTGACGACAATCATTACGCGCAGGTAGTTTGATTTTGTGAGGGGGACGGATGGTGGTATTTATTTTTTGACCTAAATAATACAAAAATATAGGTATTTCGGGGATAACTGTTGGTGATATTTTACGTGATGTACATTTCTTTGATAGTATGTGAACAAATCTGATATAAAACGACCGTTTACCTACATCTTTTCTTCTAAACTATACTTAATGATACACATCAAATCGGTAGTGTATCAGTGTATCAGTGTATCGGTGTATCAGTGGATTAGTGTATCAGTGGATTAATGTGTCTTTCTGATTGAAACATGTTTCGTTTCAGAAACGAGATGCTAATCAAATAAATCTTTGATCCTTATAACTTATGAATTAAGTCATATAAAATTTAATATACCGTAATTAACACCTACTTATCTGTTAATTTAGGGCGCTCACTCATTTATTTCAGCCACCTTATTGATCAAATGTTGCTAAACATAATCTGTTAAATAACAAAAATCATAGTCGTTTCATAGCGAGATCGAAAGAGATTCGGTTTCAAATATATAATCTCATGTAATCCCATTCATGGTTGATATTGAACGACTTCGAATTATACCGAGTAAAAAACTTTTTATGATGGCATGCACAGCTTCATAATCGACTAGTACATATTAATATTACTCATTTACTTACCTGGTATTTATGTAGATATGGACACATGGCTAGCACACGGTTGGAAACTTGAATATGTGAGCTCGTCAAAACTCACCACATGGCTGCTGTTATGTTACATTAAGCGGCGAACTATTGTGATATGTATCGTAGGAACATACATGGATTATAAATATGTGTCTAAATATTGAATTATTTGTACTGATATGGCGAAGTAAGTATTTTTATGTCGGATTATTTGTAGTCGATTGTCACCCATCGTAGCCATTATGTTACGCATGTGTCAAAAACGATGGCACAGTCTGCCAAGTGAGACCCACACGAGCTATATTTAAAAAACGGGTAATAGCTCACTTACTTGCATCATATGCGGACAATGTGTGATGCAGCAGTACTTTTTGCGCTGATAGCAGATAGTACTCAAATAATATTTGATAAATTTTATGTCTGGAAGCAACGTGCGTCTTTTATCTCCATCTCCTGGTGTCAAGTACTTAAACTAATTTTAGCTACATTTGTTTGTTTTGTTTTTGTCAATCCGCTTTTTTAATCTCCTTCCCTTCGACATGTTAAAAGAATAAATTTCCAATTATCAGAATCACTGTATGCATACATACATACGTAGGCATGTGTGTATGTGTATGTGTGTATATGTGTTTATGCATATGTATGTATGTGTATGTATATGTAAATATATGTATATATGTATATGTATGTATGTATATCTGTGTGTGTGTGTGTGTGTGTGTTTTAGGGTACATATAAAGAGGCAACAGGCACAGAGCATCAACATATCTAAACCTCCTTCGAAACATACCTCCATAAATCTAAATACAACTATACATACATTAATCTAAATATTAAATGTTCAATACCTCCACATATTGATAAATGTGTGCGTATACCTAAGCATGTGTCTGGTCTACTCATCAGCCTGTGGGAACCAGCTAATTCGCTTTTCGTACGCGACAAATATGTCACGCCCACAGGAAAGCGGCTACATGCAGGCTACGTACAAAAAGCGGAAGCACGTAAAAACATACCATTTGATACCACAGCTCGCAACAAACACGTGCGTGTGGTTCAATGGTGACTTGCTACATACATATCATAAACTATTTTGACACCACAGTTTACATTCAACAGTAATTTTCTGTGGTCCAAAAGAAACCTGTATATAAAACATTGTGTGTGTGTGTGTTCACTGGTTACACAAGTAACTTAGTCAATCATAGTATAATACTGTATCGTTATATCACTTTCATCTCTCTCTCACACACACACACACACGCACAGCCTTGTGTACTATTCATGTACAAACTATTGGCAAGGCCAAGATAAAAGTGATGATAATTTATTGATACAGAATTGTTGACATACATTTTATGAGTATATTTCTACAAATGACGTCTGATAACTGATGGAACACATGTACGTATATATTGATTACTAGTTGTAGTTTGTTAGCTTGAAATAATAATAATAATAATAATAATAATATGACACTAGCCAGTTAACTCCAACCAACCACAAAATATACTCAAAATACTACACTCACGCTGTAATTAAACAAGTAGAACAAACATACTTTTACAATCATCTCCCAATGATTATTTGAATGATATTTATGAAGACAAATATATATATATATATATATATATATATATATATATTATATATATATATATATATATATATATATATATATATATATATATATATATATATATATATATATAAAAAGAATAGAATATGATTCCCAGAATAATGAAAGTATTGATGGCAGCAATAAAATCTAAATATTATAATCAATCCAACCCAATTTGAACGAAACTATTTCAGCCAATTACAATTATATATGTTTTATGCCGAATTAAATACTCATTTCGGTAGATTAAATATTAACCTATGATTATTTAAATTATACTTAAGAAGAGTGTGAAGAGTAGACGCAGTGTGCTTTTCAAAACAAAAAGGATCCACTAATGATAGGTTATTTCCTAAAGTAATGTTATACATTTCAGTAACAACAGTAACATGTTTTGTTTATTTTATTTTATTCGGTTATTAATTATGGCTATGCCTGTCCCTCAATTTCTTCTATTACTATTAATATTCTACTAAGTCATGTATTTTATGTGAATCGGAAATTGTGATTAGAGTGTCTTGTCTTGTCTTGACGTGTGAAAATTGTTATGTAATATTATAAATGATTAGATATTATAAACTGAAAACAAAATTCATCTTTTTTTAGGTACAACTTGGTGTCAGGAGATCATTTATTTAATATCGAATGGCGTCAACGTCGAAGAGGCGAAAAGTCGTCCCATTACAGAACGTGTGCCTTTCCTTGATGTAGAAATAAACTGGGCCGGAATAACAGCATTGAAGTCTCCAAAGCTACTGAAGACCCACTTACGGCCACATTTCTTTCAAACACAAATATTAGACAACCGGGTCAAGGCCGTTGTTGTGATGCGTAATCCTAAAGATGTACTCGTTTCTTTTTATCATTTTTATAAAAGCTATCACATGTTCGGCCCGTTTCCCGGTACGTGGAATGAATTCTTCGAACTGGCCAAGAACAAACAGCTTATTTATGGCGATTGGTTTGATCATATATTGGCTTGGTGGGCGTTCAGGAGTCGACCAAATGTCTTCTTCCTGAAATATGAAGACTTAAAAATGCATCCCCGTGCAAATGTCGCAAAACTGGCGCAGTTCATGAATCGAGATCTTACAGAAGATGAAATAACAAAGATCGTCGAAGCCACATCATTCAATACGATGAAGAAGAACCCTAGTGTCAACTACCTAAAGACAGAAGACAAACGAAACAATTTCATAAGAAAGGGAGCTATAGGAGGCTGGAAAAACTACTTCACCGTCGCCCAAAACGAATACTTTGACGACAGATACGAGATAAAGATGAAAGGTTCCGGCTTAGAATTTACCTTCGAATCCAACGAATAATTCCTCACAATCAAAGACATGTGTATTTATTAACATGTCAACAAATTACTATATTTAAAACGTGTTTCCCTTTTATGATAGTAAGAAGATTATAATTCTGTTTATATACCGCAACAATAATAAATAACTGTACTTCATCCATATTCAAATGATTCCATAATAGGGTTAGGTATATTGAACTATTGATCGTTATATGAACATTCGTATGTGTGCGGGCGTGCGGGCGTGTGCACACGTGTGTGTGCGTGTGCGTGCGTGTATATATATATATATCGCTGGATACTAAATGGAACATACCTTTGTCTGTCACATTCTGCTCTAAATCGTCAACAACTCCAGAAAAAGACCGACAATAAAAGGTACCCGATCCATGTTTTGATCGACATCAAATTTCGTGGTTTATATTTGTTATCAAATGTCTGTTGACTGTCAGTTATCATTCTTGGTGCGAAATTATCATAATGTAGCAGTCTTATTGGCGTCTTCAATATTAAATTATCTCTTCTGTATTCACTAGATCTTCATTTTCCGCGTTTTCGTTCTCTCGATGTCGTGATTAAGCAAATAGTGCTGTTGTTATCGGCCGATCACGTTTAACTAGGGTTCGCAGTTCGAGGATCACTACTTTGTGGGCTAGTTTCAGAGGCAACTGATTATAAATAATGGCCTGCAATTGTCGTGTAAGTGGCCTGTAAGTATTTTCTATCCAAACTTTTGAAATTTGAAGTAAAAAACCCAACTAAACAACCTTTACTGAGACAAGAAAGGGTGCCTCCGTTGTCTAACTGCTAGCGCGTTGGATCACATATCTCTATCACCTGAGTTCGAATCTCGGCATAGACATATCTGAAGGGTGTTTCATCTTTGATTTCGCTTCATTACATTTGGAGGTCGCTCGGCCCATTTAGCCTACTATGTGCACAGAAATGGCCGTAAAACATTAATCATCAAAAGCACAACAACATCAATCGCTATTATTAGAGATATGTCGTACTATTAATATCCCTTCAAAAATTATTTCTTTAAATAATAGTAATAATAATAATAATAATAAGAATAATAATAATAATCCACATCATCATTCTTTGAAATTATTTTTAAGACAACTAAAATCAGTAGAGCAAATTATGTGACAGTATTACACGCGATAATTAACACAAATTTCAAGTTTACTTTCATTGTTTATTTAAATACTTAATCCAGGAAAATATTGACACTGAATACATCTAATGTCTCGCTGTCGAACATGAAGCTGCTTTAGCCTGTAAACAATAACGGATATGTCTGAAGACAGTCATTATTGTGCTGGCTTATTATCGCTGATTAGAAGCGGCGTTATTTATCTGAAATATCTTAAACTAATATATATATGTGTGTGTGTGTGTGTGTGTGTGTGTCTCTCTCTCTCTCTCTCTCTCTCTCTCTCTCTCTGATTAGATTAATACTAATAGCAGCGATATAACACGACTCAACCCAGTAGCAACGACCGGTTTCGACCTATTCAAGTCTTCATCAGGTTGCATAGAATGTCTGTAGTAGGCACATTCTGGCCCCACCCAGTTGCCTCGACAAAGGCAGACGCAAAATCTACCCGCTTTTCTCTCTCTCTCTCTCTCTCTCTCTCTGTGTGTGTGTGTGTGTGTGTGTGTGTGTGTGTGTGTGTGTGTGTGTGTGTTTTGGTTGTGTGTGTGTGTGTTTTTAGCTGTGTATAATAAGGCACAGGCACAGAGACTCTCGAACCGTGAATTCAAACTCTGGACGTTTCTTCAGGGGACTGAATCCAGAGTGGCCACTTTTCTTGCTGAGACATGTGTAATGTCTCACCAGATTTTGTTTATCTATCATAATGCATGTATTTCTTGGTTATAATACAACTTTATATCGACTGCAGAAGTTGTTTGTTTTACCTTGACGCTGGCCACATCTTAGACATTAAATTACCTAAGATTGACTCGTAAATAACTATCACATAAACTCTATATCAAACAAATAATATATCACAAAAACTTTATATCAAATAAACAATATCGCACAAACCGCATATGACACAAACAGTCTATCACACAAGCTCTACATAAAACAAATTCTACAACACACAAACTCCTCATCACACAAAATCTACATCACACAAACTCCACATCATACAAACTCTACATCACACAAACTCCACTTCACACAAACTTTATATCATACAAACTCTACACCACCCAAACTCTACACCACACAAACTCTACATCACACAAACTCCACTTCACACAAACTTTATATCATACAAACTCTACACCACACAAACTCTACATCACACAAACTCTACACCACACAAACTCTACATCACACAAACTCTACACCACACAAACTCAACATCAAACAAACTCCAGATCATACAAACTCTACATCACACAAACTCCACTTCACACAAACTTTATATCATACAAACTCTACACCACCCAAACTCTACACCACCCAAACTCTACATCACATAAACTCTACACCACACAAACTCTACACCACACAAACTCAACATCACACAAACTCAACATCAAACAAACTCCAGATCATACAAACTCTACACCACACAAACTCTACATCACACAAACTCTACACCACACAAACTCTACACCACACAAACTCCACATCACACAAATTCTACATCACAAAACCCACTATTTACCACGCTACTGGAGCACTAACATATTATTATGTGGAGAGAAATAAAACGTGCTACTAATGATGATTTTATTTTTCATTTCCTAAAAAATCTACCCTAGATGTGTAAATCACAATAATCACAAATGCCTATTAACGGCCTGGGCCATTGACCGAAAAGAAAACTAGACCGAACACGGCCGCCGATTTGATGGCAAACAGGTCCCAACTTCCGGTCGAGGAAATAGGAACGCAGACTGGAAAAATCAGGTTTATTAACGTGGTGAATTATTGTTGTGTCGAAGGTTGCATAAGCCGTGTGCGTGGAAGTAATACAAACGGGATGTCTTTTTATCCGTAAGTATAAGGAACACATTTAAAATAGATGTTAAAGAATGGCTTTTTGGCGGGAAATTAAGCTTAACTGTTATTATATCTCTGGCGTTTGATCCCGATTAAACTAGATCTACGGACTTGCATAAAACGACATTTACATAGGAGAGGAATAACACAGATTGTCTGCACACACAAAATTATAATGCACACATCACAATAAATGGCCGTATTCATAGGTTCAAAATTCGAAGCGCAGCCATTTCAACGTTGCTGTTTCGCCTACCGGAAGTCGGCGCTGTTTGGTCATGGCGGCCCATTCAAACATCACTGATTGCTCGGTCTAGTTTTCTTTTAGGTCAATGGCCTGGGCGCTTTTATATTTAAATAACCTAAACCTGATTGAAGTCGGTTCATATTTACGTTATACAGACAATTCCCATTGCGTTCACACAAATACTGGGAATAACCGTATATTTCAACATTATAATTCTAGCTACTCGTCAGACCTTTATGACGACGACCTGTGCTAGGGAAAGGAGCTTCTAAAAATAGCCACCAATCAAATAACACAAATGGGTACCTGTCATTTGCGTCATCAAATCGGCCCTAGAACGTTGTGACATAGTGAGCTCCGGTGGCCTAGCGGTTAAGCATCCGGCACTTGGTGCCAACGATCACAGTTTCGAACCCCGTAAGAGGTCGGAATTTTCCAGAGATTAATTTCTCGGCTCACAACATTGTGGGTGGCTGACCACATTAAATGGTGCTGCCGTCTCCACTGAATTATTTAAAATAGAGGGGGACGTTAAAATCCCCCTGAGGACGTAAAACACTCTGGCAGTGACCACCCTCAGGGTATTTCGGCTCCATCTTTCCTTACTGCTCCCCTGTGAGTGGTGGGGGAGGAGTTCTCAACCACTCCAACATAGAGGCTGTGCCGAATAAGCGACAGCCTGGGGATTCTCCCCGAACAACAAAGCTAGACAACGTTGTGACATAGCGAAAGACGAAGGAACTATTGACTAATCTTAATTGTTTTGATGTAGAGAACATCTGTTATCAGTGTGATGCTCTATTGATCAGATGGCTACCGTTGACGTTATTAGCTAATTTGTTTAACTACGTATCGGGATTACGCTAGAACTAGTCGTCGATCGATTTGTCGCCTCTTAGTATATACAGTCATTCTCAGCTCGGCCTTCAATCGGCTAATATGACCTTTATATGGCCGGTAATAACCGTCAATCTACTGGCACTTCGATGCTGGAGAAGCATCTGTGAAGTATGATTTATGCTGGTCGTGTGTTTGTGACACAATTGGCCGTGAACTGATCCTAGATTATGGGGGTTCAAATCCCAGAGTAACGAATGACAAATGAGATTTATCAGTTACTGGTATGTCACTTACTAAAAAAGTATGTGGGAGACTCGACTTATTGTTGAGTTTCCCTACAGCCTGTTTAAGGGTAGTCCATATAAATTCTTAATTTATTTCCAATTTAAATGTATATACATATATAGCCAAATTGTTGGAACGCTTTCCTGTGTAGTCGACACTCGGCCAAATGTCCTCGCACCAATCCCGAAGAAAACACACCATCCCCATTCAGGACATTTCATACGCCTATATTTCAACATAAATTTTATAATTTTCGAATATTAATCAGAAGTATGGCTTTAATTCTTCCTTTGCAGTAAACTATGTTTGTTTTAATTGTTTAAATAAATTATGTATTTTCAGCGATTGGAAATAATTCATAGGAGCAAAGTCAAGGACGAAAGTGACAATTGTAACAGACATATATAGAAAGGATTACAGGACCAAGGTAATCGACTACGATTACTTTCAGAATACAATGATTACGATTACATTAATATCTGATGTAATCGATTACAATTGCGATTACATTTTAAGCAATCATGATCGTAATCGTGAATAGATTGTGTATATCACACAAACGTGAATGTGATACTTCATCTTTATTCGCTCAGCTACATATATAATATGTGACATATTACAAATAATAAACTTAATATGTGAAATAAAACTAAAGGTCAAATACATGACGTCAGTAATTGGTTGTGGGAGGGGGGGGGTGTAGTGTTCTTGGTTGTTATAATTAATATACAATCCAATCATTATTACGTGATAGTATTTCTTTAAATAAAATTAACAGAAAGTTTTTTATTGTGTTATTATTACTTATGGCAGGATTAATATTTGTTTATGTTTTTCGTCCATGTTTGTACTAGTATGTGCGCGTGCGTGTGTTCGTGTGCCCGCGCGTGCATACGTGCGTTTGACCATTTTTCTCTTAGATTTGCTTTGCCAAGAAAACGATTTCCTTAAGATAATTGTGTGTGTGTGTCTGACGTCAAACAGAAGTAGGTTTATCAAATTCAGTGCCGGAGTATGTATACACCATGAGTAGACATAGTGCCAGCCTCTTATCTATATCTAATGGTTTAATATCTATATCTAATGGTTTAATATCTATATCTAATGGGTTACTATCTATATCTAATGATTTAATATCTATATCTAATGGTTTAATATCTATATCTAATGGTTTAATATCTATATCTAATGGTTTAATATCTATATCTAATGGGTTAATATCTATATCTAATGATTTAATATCTATATCTAATGGTTTAATATCTATAATATATATCAGATAATACATTCAACTCTAACTGGAAACATTTTCTTGAGCTAACATCAAAGCGAGATAACGTAATTATTTAAACATCAAGAATTTTCTTTTTAAACGAATTGTTTTTTTTATATCTAAGGATCTTATTTATTGTGAGTGGATTATGGCTTTATGTCGTCGCGACATGTTAGCTAGATGGTTTATTTTTTTAAACACCAGTCTGGTATCCTTTGAACAAATGTCAACAGAAAAAAGAAAAGTCGAAAGGATCAAAAGGATCTACACTAGGGTAGTTGTGACGACATTAATTATAATTATTTAGGAATTGCTTTTATTATTCTCTTGATGACAATGATCCAGACCAAATTGAGATCAAATCGAATCCAGTTATCCGTGTTTATGGGATCTCTCCCTACGTAGTCGTCCCTCGTCCGTATAGACTCGGCCAGAGACTAAACAGGTAATTTATTAATAATTATCTTGATGTTTTTGAGACTTAGATAAAACAATTGGAAGCCGATATTTTGTTTGTTTGTTTGTTTGTTTGTTTGTTTGTTTGTTGTTTGTTTGTTTGTTTGTTTGTTTGTTTGTTTGTTTGTTTGTTTGTTTGTTTGTTTGTTTGTTTGTTTGTTTGTTTGTTTGTTTGTTTGTTTGTTTGTTTGTTTGTTTGTTTGTTTGTTTGTTTGTTTGTTTGTTTGTTTGTTTGTTTGTTTGTTTGTTTGTTTGTTTGTTTGTTTGTTTGTTCATGTGAACAGTGGAACAGGATCGTAATAAGAATTGATCGCACTTTAAGTCGAAGGTTAATCGTATAATCGATATCCCGTTACAGCTGACCTATATAAATCTTTCTCGTGTTGACATTATATTTATATTATGACGTTTGTCAATTGTATTAAATATCCAGATTGGCGACCTGACAACGAGCTACCTGTTATAGTTGTTGTTTGAAAGATGATCAGTCGGTCTAACACACGGCCATTGTAAGGTTAACGTTCTCATTGTTTACGTTGTGACACACATACTTAAGACAATAGGGATGATGAGATCCGAGCTCTCTGGTGAGGAGAAGACACGTTAAAACTAAATATTTTTTATTTCTACTTAATCCTACTTGG
Source organism: Paralvinella palmiformis (assembly GCA_025642065.1). Taxonomy (NCBI): domain Eukaryota; kingdom Metazoa; phylum Annelida; class Polychaeta; order Terebellida; family Alvinellidae; genus Paralvinella; species Paralvinella palmiformis. Next base: position 1,724,269 of record JAODUP010000037.1, on the reverse strand, counting down.
AGGACAAATGTCTCGATGCTCGCTACTGAAGTTCGTAGTATGTGCGTGACGTGCGTGCGTGCGTGCGTGCGTACGTGCGTGATTCCTGGTCAATGAATTCGCACATTTCGCGCATTTGACTTTTAATATCTTCATCCGGCGAATTTCCATTTTTATTTATCTTCCACTTCGTTACGCCATCAACATTTAGTTGTAATATGGTCAACATGTCAGTACTTTTTCGACCAAATCTATTCTATTTCATTAGAAACGCTATACTTGCAGGAAGACGAAGAAAGAAGTGGCCCGCGTGTTCATCGGGAATACTATCGTGTAACTGAATGACTTCGGGTGTCGAGTGTCGAAAATGTAAATTAAAGATAGCGAGTTCGTCGTTCTTCTTAATTTCCTTGCCCCTCAATTTATGACAAATGTCGCCGTTTTCTTTAATTACATCATAGAAATGGTGTTTTTGGCCTGTACGAATAATATCGACTAATTAAGCGGCTAATTAGCCCGAACACAATATATGTAAATGTCGCTGTTTCGCGTCCATTTCGTTCGCTAAATAGGTCGGGTCGCATCCAAAGGTGATAGGACGAGGTGAAAAATGAAACTCCCTTGCGACACAGGGCGTCCAGGGTTTGAAATTAGGTGTCATAGTCTGTCACATCGTGGTACTCGCGTTGTGTATTTGGTGGCGTCAAGCGCTTCAGATATCGAGGTCGCGGGTTCGAAACCCATTGTTTCATATGTCTGTCCGGTGGTTTATTGGCTCGTTGTCAAATATGAATTGTTTATCTGGGAAAATTGGCACCAAAATGAATTGGCTTCTATTTAAATAATATAACTTACACAAGAAATGGTTTTACGGGAGGTCCCCGGCTTACGAACGAGATATGTCTTTACCTACGTTCGTAACCCGAATTTGTATGTAAGTCGAATGGCACTCTCTAAATATACGAACCGTCGGCCTCTGACGCTTCAATCAGTGTACAATAAGCTCTTCTTTTCTTTGGTGCACTACCACAACTGGCATTGACTGTACGAGTAAGAGACATAATGGGAGAGGGGGGTTAAGGAATACGCAAAAAAACACACAAAACCAAACAATCCTAAAAGGCGGGTAATCCAAGATGGCGTATAGCGAGAACTGTGGGAGTCTACCTCCTCGGCTAGACGACTCTTGACGACGTATTCTTCCGCACACTTGTGGCGCCACCGTGGACTAACGGTAGCGCATTGGATCACGCATCACTACCACCCGTGTTCGAATCTCGGCGTGGGCATAACTGAAGGGTGTTTCATTTTTTACTTCGCTTCATTGCCTTTGGAGGTTACTCGGCCCATTTAGCCTACCACGTGCACAAAAGTGGCCGTGAAACATCAATCGTCGATCATCTTCCGCACACTTCACGCCACAATCTAGTTCGTCTGGTCTGTAACTACGAACCGTTGTCGCTTATGGGGATTCGTTCGTCACGGCGAGTTGTCGTAACTCGGAGCCGCCGTAACCCGAGGACTTGCTGTATTTTATTTCTAGGTGAACAACTAATAACGTACAAACCAAGCGATCGTCAATTCAGTGGTCGATATATATTATCTTATTGTAGACAGTTTTCTGATCTACTATTATCCATTTGACTCGTCCATGTACTCAATTAATCATGGTTTAAGCCAATCAGGAAAATCGTTCAATATCAATTGGACTTCAAACGCGAAGTTTAGAATATTCCACTCGGAGACGTCAACCTTCGAATTATCAATACATCTTTGTCCGCCTTTCGTCGTTCCAAAATACAGACATTTGATTCACCGAATATTTGGCCATAACACACGACGGTCATAACGGATCGTGAGTTACGGTAAGTCGAAATATTCCTTTTAGGTCGCTCAGGCTGTTTTAATCATATTCGTCGAAATGGGAAACTTGAGTTAATGTCACCAAAATACCTTTATTATAATTGACATCACAAACTGACCAATCGTAAAACAATTACAAACCAGTTCTTTGCATTTTCTCATGAAAACCTGAAAAACAAATCGGCCCAATTTAATGAAGGCGTATTGTTCAGAACGGAGGTGGGGGGTTATTCGGCTCTAGCACAAAGACCTGTAAATAAAGACACAAATCTTGGATATAGACGCACAAAAAGAAACAATTTGATATCGAATATTCGTACTATCGCATTGAATAATTCACTCGCGAGTTAACAAAATGGTTTACGACCAGAGTCACATTCGCCATTTTGGCAGCTGTTGCCTAAGCTTATGTCTCATCAAAGACGCTTCCTAGACAGCTGTTAGGTCGTACAGCTGCTCGCTCCGCTTGCCCTTCCACGGATAGCGCTTCCTGAGGCTGTCGGCGGAGTAGGCACATTCTGGCCCCACCCAGTTGCCTCGACAAAGGCAGACGCAAAATCTACCCGCTTTTGTCCACGTCTTTCGTGGCCCCTTGCCGCCATGAAGACAGCGCGGCAGGTGGTCGTACCCGTTACAACGGAACGTGGCGAGTCGCATGCCCGACGACTTCTTCTCCACGTCAATGGTAGGCATTTCTGAAATATTAAGGTTCGACGATCAGTTTATATTGTCGCTGTTCTGAAATGGTACTCTTTCTCTCCCTCTCTCTGTGCGTGCGTGCGTGTGTGCGTGCGTGTGCGTGCGTGCGTGCGTGCGTGTGTCTGTTTGTGTCATCCACTGTTATCATTAAATAGGTCGTATGTTAATTCGGCGATTTGTGCGATAGTGTGTTAACTAGGTTGAGCTAAAAGATTTTATGTGTATGTATGTATGTATGTATGTATGTATGCGCGTGTATACGCGTGTGTGTGTTTTCCTATTCGTGCGTGCGTATTTATACACGCGTTTTGACAGCTGTTTGTTCTTTTTTATCGTCCTATAATAATTGCTTACTCACCATCTGAAAAGTAATCGTTGTAACTGTCCTCAACTCTGAGTGATGACACCAGACTGATACTTATCGTCATCAGTAACATCACACGGAGAAGCGCCAGTAACGTACTCATGGTGAATAGAGCGAGACCTGGAGACGAAGAACAAGTCAACCATGTAGCAAGCAATCTGTAAAAGCTTTTATTAATATTTGCCATGTCTATAGATTAATCCCATACAAGCGGATCCCGGAAGCTTCCTGTGCGCGCGTGTGTGTGTGTGTGCGTGTGGGGTGTGTGTCAGTGATGTCTTTTGTTAGAGAATAGCAAGCTGTCGCAGCGCATCAGTAATCACGAGGACGACGGCAACAACAGTAACAGCAAAAAGAACAACAACAACAACAGCAAGTCCCTTTTGAACGATTTAGCTGGATTCGAAATAAAATAGATAGTCAGTTATAAGTTTGTTTGTTTTTTCTGTTCAAATGTAAACATTTCGTTCTTCACATTTTACAATATACATAGTCAAAATTTGCACATTTATGGAATAAATGGTTTTACTGCTGACTGTTCAAGTTGCTGTTCCAACTAGTGGCCGACTAAGCTTCATCCTGTGCTCATAATGCCATTCTATACTAGTGCTCCAAATCTGTGGACGGAGATACGTTCGCGTGACTTATTTTACCCAAACGACCTTCAGATAGTGCCGCCATCATCTTGTCAACTCCGAACGTGGCGCCACCTATGAATAACTCTAACTAATGAGGGTTGATGGCGGCCAGTGTTAATGCATAAATTTCGATTATAGGACACTTCATTGGCCACATCTCATTGAAAATACCTATCTTCCATATTACCAGCAGCCCTAATATATATTGAACACACTAACCCCGATTATCTAGACCTAACTGTTACTATAGAAGGTGTCTCGGTAGTATACCAATATGCTTCTCCACAGCCACAGAAAGCCATTTATGATGGGGTTATTTTGATACACAACTACAGATTATTAGATAATAATAAAAAAACACACACATTCACGCACACAGACACAAACACACGCATGCATTCACACATACGTACGCACGCACACACATACATAAAAACACACAGACCCAAACACACACATACATAGGCACATACACCAACACACACATATAAATACACGAAGACGCATACAACTACACACATATACCATGCAACACACACATGCACATACACAAACATACAAAGACACAAACACGTACACATACATACACACATACACCAACACACACGCACAAAGACACACAAACACCCCCCCCGCATTCTATATATATATATATATATATATATATATATATATATATATATATATATATATATAGTATATATAGATAGATAGATAGATAGATAGATAGATAGATAGATAGATAGATAGAGACCCATATTGTTATGCATTTTATAAAATCATCATTAGCATCATCTCCGTCATCATCTTTATCATCATTATCATCATCACCAGTCTTTCTTCATATTCCGACCTGTTTATTCCTTCCCCGTCATCTGATTACATATGGCATATAATGTTCACTATGTTGTCTACTCCTTTCTCCGTATTATGTACCCAATTTATCTGCCTAGTCACTAACCCATCTTCAATGTCCCCGAATCATATTCCTTACCACCAATAGAGTATTTACAGAACCCGTTATATCACTCGGTGTTACGTGCCGCCTGTTTTACCCATGTCGGGGTATCGTGGGACGCGAAGTGAATCGTGTTTAATCAGCAGAGATGAATATTTGTGTAAATTACATTATCTTGTAGGTTATTTTGCTGGTTGGTTTATAAGCCAACGTTTAAAAAATGGATTTATTGGTGAGCTGTATCAAAGGTGTCTGGCTTGCGTGGTTTAGTAACAGCCATATTAACTCGTTTACCCATGACACACTCCTGATACTGGAAACTGGCATTTTGCCACAGTCACTGCGTCAGCGACGTTTGCCCTTGTGTCATATTAGGAGTTTTTGTATAATTTAGCCTTAACGACGAACCATTTCGCTTTTGGAGAACAATGTATCATCGAAGGACTATGGAAGTATACTGATTATATCGATCTTTTATGGTTGGTTGATGATGGTGATGTTGATTGATATTTTACGGCGACACTAGGCCGAGTGACCTCCAAAGGTAGCGAAGCGAAGTCAAAGATGAAACACCTACCAGATATGCCCACGCCGAAATTCGAACTCAGGTGGTAGTGATCTGTGGTCAAACGCGCTACCAAATAGATCCCGGAAGCGCCCCTTTCTGATTGGTTGAAGGAGTTCCCGAACTTGGTTACGAACTACTATATCAGTATATGGTCCAGGAATGAACTGAACACGTATTTTCTTGTGACTAAAATGGTTCTAATCAATGAATATACATGGATCAAGCAGATGGAATAGGCACCCCACCCACCCCCACCCTCATGCACGTTGTATGTTATCAACAATAACCGGAACCTGTCAACAAATAAAATCGGCGTTCATACATTACTCACATTGCTATTTACAGTATAAAACCTCTGACTGAGCAGAATAGCTGTAAACCCACAACTAAGACATAATAAATAATAATAATAATAATAAGAAGAAGAAGAAGAATGCATGTTTATATAGCGCCAGAACCAGGTAACAATACAAAAACAGATGCTTTTGAAATAATGAACCAAGGTGCACTTCATCAATTGTCTATACAATTAAGTCCGAGTTTGTAGTTATCTATGTAAAGTGGCTACTTAATTTTGGCTTCCTTTTTTAATTTCTATCCTTTCCTTACCGATGATGACGAAAACACGCATCATTATAATCAAACATTTGTCCAGTGCATTGTTTAGAGGCACTCCCATGGCGGAATTGGTAGCGCTGTTGGCTACGGATCTATAGCACCTGGGTTCAGACTCTGGCCCGAAATTTATTTAAGCATTCATTACATTGTTCGAAAGCTGTCAAACAATTGTCAAGGAGTGAGGTCGCATAGAACCAATACAGGCTAATAATTATACTTATTACAAAGTTGAATCAAAATAATAAATATATAAATTAGGCTAACTCCGTGAAGGTCAAGGATTTATCAGGTTGGTGTATCTGGTAAATAATGTCTATCGTTTAATATTAATAACTGTTTAATGCATTTCAAGTGTTCCTTATAGTAACAAAACACACTTGTTGTGTTTACTATCATTACTATCAATATTATTATTATTATTAGGATCATTATTATTAATCTGAATAAATGAGCCTTTCTATGTCGGTTGAAGAGGTCAATTACATTTCTGGGACTGATGCCAGAGGTTTATAGGATGTCCAGATTCAGATTTGATTAAACTATCTGTGAACTTTTTAATGATTCTTCAGATGACTTCAGTGATGAAAGGCAATCTGAAATACTCAATTAGTACTGTTTTACTAATATTTGATGATTTAAAGTGTGAGAATTCTTTGCTAAAATATTTAGTACGTTTGATTTCCTAAGTAACATCGGAACATGATTGTTCTCATTATTGTAGTTCAAGTTTTGCTATTTGTGGAACTTATATTATGGGTTTGTATTGCTGTTTTGGGATTCTCCCTTTTGCTATTTTTTTACTGTAAATTTAACATCTTACCCTGGAGAAGTTGAGGCATAGGATACCCATTTTGTGGAAAGTATGTCGTATCAAAAGGCACAAAATTCTGTTATACCCGTTAGTGCTAATCCATCGCTGCTACTAATCGTTAAACAAGCCATATTACCTGTTCAACAAGATCTATTGCAATCAGTCGAATGATGAATCAGAGATGTAAGTTCAATGGGAAGAACAGTTGTCAGTGTCATCCTCCGGATATATCCCATCCAACAAGAGACATAGAATATTTATCTAATGGACAAAGGTAAGTAGCCTTCCCACTGTTGTATAATATCTGCTCTGTTTGACAGATAAACAGCAGCAAAAGATGATCAAAACAGAAAAATCCGGAAATCCCGATCAGCAAGAAAATTCGAACTGAATGGTACCCAATAGAGAACAGTATAAATAGCGTATGGTTGAAAAATGCTCCGCAAGCCTTCATGGGACCATAACTTAACTGATCCCTAAGACACATATGAGAAGAGTTCGTGGCAATTAAATTTGAAGACTGAAGAGGAGTCTTCCCGACAAAGACGTAGTTCCTGAGACGGACGTGAAACCTCTATGGGGAGTTGAGTCCTGCCTTTGAGTGTCTTTGTTTTGGGCGATCCGAGTTGCGGGAGATTGGCCTGGGGATATGAGGTGGGCTCTGTTCTTAATGGTTGAGGCTTGCCATTGGGTGAAGCTTAATTTAATAAAGCCGATGATGGCGCGAGTTTATAACTGAAGAAGAAAAAAAAACAATAACTATTTCATAGGCCATGTAATAATAATGAAGGCCTACACGAATGCGACGCCCTCACTAACACAGCCTAATCGCCGGAACTCTAGTGGCGCCCTCTTTATAGGCACATCACAAAATGTTTAACCACTTGATCTACTGGTCGCTGGAGGAGGAGGCACCGGTTGTGGGGGAGGCCAACTGCGGCGTGCTGCTGTACTCATCCATCCTACATGAAGAACAATGACAAATGCACATGTTCCGGAACCAGAAACTGTTTATCAGCCAGCCATCACCAGGTGAGTCCATTCCGGATTACCAATCCTCAGAAACATTGATTCGTATAAGATATAATCATGCCGTGTAATCTTTTATCTAGTAATCTTTAATCGTTTGTTCATCCGTCAGTGATGATGATGATTGATATTTTACGGCCACGCTTGTGCATATAGTAGGCTAAATGGGCCGAGCGACCTCCAAAGGTAATGAAGCGAAGACAAAGATGAAACACCCTTCAGATAGGCACACGCCGAGATTCGAACACACGTGTTAGTGATCTGTGATCCAACACGCTACCAGTTAGACTACGGAGGCGCCCTACTCATCCGGCGGTGTTGTTAGCACTATTACCACTATCTTGTCGGGCGCCTCCGTGGTCTAGATGGTCGCTCGGCCCAGTTAGCCTACCATGTGTACAAAAGTAGCCGTAAAATATCAATCATCAATCTAAATCATCACCACTATCTTGTTCGTGTTCAGTTATGTGATCTATTAAAATGCACGTTACCTTCTAACCGTCAAAGAACAAAGCGTAATGGTTACGTGTTTTTTATATCTTAATCAGAGAACCATCAAACAGTTATTAAACAAGACTGTTGTCATATGTTGACATAGCCGACGAATAATGGCAGAAATCAAGTGTACGGAGTTTAAACAGTTATTTTCGAGTTTTTTGTATTATTATTATTATTAATCATGTATAATGTAATCCAAATAAACGTGAATATTTGTGGGTTTAAAAGACTAGTGTTTGTAAAGCCACGTAAAATAACTGCCATTTCCGACATTGTTATAATTATAAATCGAAATGGCATCATCCATTGTCATATTTCCGATGGAAGATCTTTCCTAAGCTAAATAGCACGCTATTTTAGCTTAGCTTCTCTTATGTAGATGGACTCAGCGAGTAGAGAACTGCGCTGCCATCTGCCAACTCACGATTCGAATCGAACCAACGTACTTGTAATTGGTGGGATATTTTCAACCAACGAACTTGTAATTGTGTTATATTTCCAATCAATGAACTTGTAATAGTGTGATATTTCCAACCGACGAATTTATAATTGTGTGATATTTCCAACCAACGCATTTATAATTGTGTGATATTTCCAACCAACGAATTTATAATTGTGTGATATTTCCAACCAACGAACTTGTAATTGTGTGATATTTCCAATCAACGTACTGGTAATGGTGTCGTGTTGATACGTTGATATATCATCGGTAGTCATGGTATGTATGTATGTATATATGTATGTATGTATAGATATATGTACATGTATGTATGTTTATATATGTGTGTATATATGTATATATATATATATATATATATATATATATATATATATATATATATACATATACATACATATACATATATGAGACGTGAGAATATTGCCTTTGATACACAAAGAGAAGATAAATTGGGCTTGAGAAAGTGTCATTCATCATTACCTTCTTGCTGAAGTCTGTTTAATATCATATAAACACCTGCAGAGCTGTTCATCCTCAATGCATTATGGTTTTATACACAGTAATAGAGACATGGCCATCTAAAGATAGGTCTGTTCGCTTGGACTGATGTATCTATATATATATATATATATATATATATATATATATATATATATATATATTATTTATTTATTTATTTTAATCGGCAGCGATTTGACATTGAGTGGCCGTATCCAGATAATAAACAAATATAGAATATTATTACTTATCTAACATGTTATTGGAAGCATTTGGTAAACAACAAATCAGTCTCGTATTTTTAAGAACGAAGTGTAAAGTGTAGATTGTAAAATCTGTATACCTTTACCTGTATCACTCTCACACCGTAAACGATGGCTTTCTCATAAGGAATAAATCAATCAAAAGCCGTTTACTTCATAGTAAAATGTTCTAAGCAAATAATTATTTAATTTTTCATGTTTAATTTAATTTTATGTTTACTTCAGAACATATAGAATATTATATATTATTTGTACGTACTTAAGATCAAATTAAATGGCACTTAGCCTATACAAACAAATAGTTAGCGTATAAAAGATCGGGAAATTCAAGTTCGCAAAAGTCGAGGAATTTGGGAATTACGTGGACGAGTTCAGAAATCGGTGAGAAAAGCTTAGAATTTTAAGTGTAAAAAAGTTTACCATTAGCCAAATTTTACATATGTGCACAATGGTGAACTTTCCCATAATCCATAAATGATAGGCTTAATAATGGTCAGTTTATCAAGTCCGATAATCAAATACCAACAATATATGTTTTATTTCGCAAATTCGATTCGACTAGATTTACCTCTTAATTAAATATTAGCACGTGTACGTATAATTTGTAAACATGAAATTTTGAGTCCACCAAACGGTGTATTATTATTATTATTATTATTATTATTATCCAATACATGCAATTTGCACATAATGTATGTTGAGATTATCTGTATGTGACTAACTACGTTGTTATGTAGTAGACTATTCTTGACTTTTTTCACTTGACAATATTTGGACGTTGCTGGAGAAATGTAAATTACGAGAGAAAAGTATAAACAACAACACCCAGTAATAATGTGAAGATACTAACATATAATGTTGTAAAGCGCCTTAGAGCAGCTTCTAGCTGAATAGGGCGTTATATAAATATCACATATTATATATATATATATATATATATATATATATATATATATATATAAGTAGAGTAAAATAGTAAATTTATCAGCTCAGGATTAATGAAGCTCAGTGGGAAAACTTCATTGACATTCAGCGAGTTTTGATATCCTGTTTCGGTGACTAGCCTGTATTGGCTTGTAAAATAACTCGTATGCTAATAATCGGGTAACTCGAGATATTTCTTACCCTCCATTTTTACTGACTGAGACGCAAATATTTCATTTGGTATGTTTTTTTTTTGGGGGGGGGGTTAAAAGTGGCGATGCTAATTCGAAACGTTGTCTTGAGTAATGCGAAAGAATATATCATTGTGGTTTACTTGAGGGCGATGTGTATCTAAACAGGAATTATCTGATTCGGCATTCTTCGCAACAAGGAAGCAACATTTCCGATATAGAATTATGTAGAATCAACCAAGTAATCTCTGACACCTGCTAGTAAAGCCTGGCTACCTTACTGTCTTCCTATAAATATTACATTTTATGCGTTTAGCTTCCTTATAATGTATAGCATGGGGTCCTTCATATAAACAACGTTAAAATCATCTGTTTATCTCTCTCTCTTCTCGTGTGTGTGTTTTAGCTGTGTATAATAAGGCACAGGCACAGAGAATCTCGAACCGTGAATTCAAACTCTGGACGTTTCTTCATGGGACTGAATCCAGAGTGGCGACTTTTCTTGCTGAGACATGTGTAATGTCTCACTAGTCCTTTTTTTTTGATAAGCCGCCAAGCAAAAACAAAATACGAATCACCTACAGCCGTGGAGTTTGGGTGTAAAACACCCAAGTCAGATCACGGTAGTAATGAGAATGTTTAGCTTAATTATCTAAGCAGCCCTATTTATAGCTATTTTTCAATTGCTGTATCTTTCTTCAAAGCAATACTATATAAACTATATAACCCAATTGTCACCGTCTTCAAAGATCAGTTTTTACAACGGGCAGGCGTCACGAAGCGACTACTATTAAAACTATTTAGCTTAATTGCTATTAAAAGATTGACATCTGCGCTGAAGCAGAGCGTAATAGCGCGTCATAGCTTCCGTACTGTTTGAACTATGCTATCATTTTCAAACCTGACCTAAGGTCTGCTATTGTAGTTCTTAAATGTTATTTATGACAAGCAGATTAGAGCTAATCTTGAATGTTATAGTACAAACTGGACATAACTGGACCTAGGAAAGATAATTCTATTCCCACATACAACCAAGGTGAATTTTATAAGTTGTTATATAAAACACACCAACCGCCACCGCTCGAGATGCGATGCAGTGTTTCTATTCCTGAGTCAGGAGTACATGCTTTAAGAGCGTACTGTGTCTGCTACAGTCATTTAAATGCTGGCTAACCAGGCCAAACATCTAAACGGCGTGCCTCCAAAGACGCAAATAGTGCACGGAATATACAGCTCTAGATCAACTTTTCTTGAATGCAGGGACCGGGAAATATGGTCTCCACGCATAGAAAACGGAACTTTCTCAACCGCAGCATAATATGCCTTGTGATATTTGCTGGAGGATCAAATACCTCATAAGCATACAAATCCAATAAATTCTATGACCTACTCGTCACTAACCCTTCATATCAAATATTACAAAATTGGTAAAAAGAAAACACGAACCTCAATCTCTGGCACGGGCAATGTGTGTTTTAGCTGTGTATAATAGGGCACAGGCACAGAGTGTACGTATTAAGCAGAGTGTATGTATTAAGCAGTGTATGTATTAAGCGGAGTGTATGTATGAAGCAGAGCGTGCGCATTAAGCAGAGTGTATGCATTAAGCAGAGTTTATGTATTAAGCAGAGCGTGCGCATTAAGCGAAGGGTATGTATTGAGCAGAGTTTATGTATTAAGCAGTGTATGTATTAGGCGGAGTGTATGTATTAAGCAGAGCGTGCGCATTAAGCAGAGTGTATGCATTAAGCAGAGTGTATGCATTAAGCAGAGTGTATGCATTAAGCGGAGTGTTTGTATTAAGCAGAGCGTGCGCATTAAGCAGAGTGTATGTATTGAGCCAGCGAGGTAAGAAAACGCGCCAACCCCGAGGCGTTAAAATATTAATCAACCAAATGGATAACGATTATATTACGAGCGGCCATACTTCCTTCCTTCCTTCCTTCCTGATGACGACAAGGACGAGGAGAAGTCAGTAGGCGAGTATTAAGACAGGCAGTAGCGTATTGAGCCGAGTTGGGGAGGGTGGGAGGCCGCTCTCGTATGGACTAACCCGTCTTAATATGCGGCCGGCGTGGAAAAAAACGTCCCCAGAGTGACGCCATAACGTGAGAACATCTCGGACCGATTGTTGACGTCTGAGCACGACACAGGATGACGTCAGCGATGGTGGTCGACAGCTGTGGCTCGTCGGCGACGAGTCGATGACGGATCAGCGTGAGGAGAATAAGACCAGTGGTGTGAAGAATATGACACGTTAAGGCTGAATTATCTCCTGTAAGACTCGCCGTAAGAGAGATGGCTTAATTACGGGACGGGGACGTCGGCGGCAGAGGCGAGTTTTGTGTGTGAACGTCGTATAGAGTTCGGTCAGTCGGTATGTCACGACCATCAGTCACCGTGACTCGGTTAGGCATCGGGAAACTTAAGCCGTCTGTGTCGAAGGCGGCCTCGGCTGGAATCGGATGATGACGTAACAACGGCCCAGACGGTGATAATGCCGAATAGATAGCGAAAACATAGGGATGTTTGATGGCGGCAATAACTTCGTTTAGCCTTTAAACTGGTCTCACGTTCAATGTCAGGTCGACACTTTTTGGTTGAAGAATGAAACATTCGTCAGATCTAAATGGCATTAATATGGTACGCTGTCAACCACTCCACAGGAATAACGTGGGAAATAATTACATAAAATCTAAAATGTACGACTTAGCTTAATTTATTAGCAATTACTTAACACACGCGTGCATACACACACAGACACACACAGACACACACACAGACGCACACACAGACACACACACAGACACACACACAGACGCTCGTGTGGTTGGTGTGTTTTATATAACAAGTTTAGTTGTATATATAATTCCCTTAGTTATTTGTGGGAATAGAATTATCTTTCCTAGGTCCAGTTATGTCCAGTCTGTACTATGACATTCAAGGCTAACTTTAGTCTCCTTGTCATTAATAAAACCCTATATTATAATTATAGTTTGTATAGCAGACATTAGGTCTGATTTGAAAATGTTAATATATAGAACGGCAATTCCGCCATAACGGTCTCTAAACCCGATGTAAATTGTTATAAAAGTGACGAGTAGGTCATAGTATTTTTTAATTTGTATGTTTATGAGGTATTTGACCCTCCAGCAAATATCACAAGGCATATTATGCTGCGGTTGAGAAAGTTCCGTTTTCTATGCGTGGAGATCATATTTCCCCGGGCCCTGCATTCAAGAAAAATTGATCTAGAGCTGTTAAACCCTGTACTATTTGCGTCTTTGGGGGCACGCCGTTTAGATGTTTGGTTTGGTTATCCAGCATTTAAATGACTCTAGCAGGCACAGTACGCTTTAAAGCATTATAAGTACTCCTGACCCGGAATAGAAACACGCATCCTCCGAGCGGTGCATTGGGCACAGTTCGCGCGGTTGGTGTGTTTTTTATAACAAGTTTAGTTGTATATATAATTCATTGGGTTTTATGTGGGAATAGAATTTTCTTTCCAGGTCCAGTTATGTCCAGTTTACTATGACATTAAGGCTAACTTGTCTCCTTGTCATTAATAAACCCTTATTATAATTATAGTTTGTATAGCAGACATTAGGTCTGATTTGAAAATGTTAATATATAGAACGGCAATTCCGCCATAACGGTCTGCTAAAGCGCCGATGTAAATTGTTATAATAGTGACGAGTAGGTCATAGTATTTATTAGATTTGTATGTTTATGAGGTATTTGACCCTCCAGCAAATATCACAAGGCATATTATGCTGCGGTTGAGAAAGTTCCGTTTTCTATGCGTGGAGATCATATTTCCCGGTCCCTGCATTCAAGAAAAGTTGATCTAGAGCTGTATAATCCATGTACTATTTGCGTCTTTGGAGGCACGCCGTTTAGATGTTTGGTTTGGTTATCCAGCATTTAAATGACTCTAGCAGGCACAGTACGCTCTTAAAGCATTATAAATACTCCTGACTCAGGAATAGAAACACTGCATCGCATCTCGAGCGGTGACATTGGACACAGTTCGCGCGGTTGGTGTGTTTTATATAACAAGTTTACTTGTATATATAATTCACCTTGGTTGTATGTGGGAATAGAATTATCTTTCCTAGGTCCAGTTATGTCCAGTTTGTACTATGGCATTTAAGATTAGCTCTAATCTGCTTGTCATAAATAACATTTAAGAACTACCATAGTTAGAATAGCGTAAATTAGGTCAGGTTTGAAAATGATAACATAGTTCACACAGTATCGAAGCTATGACGCGCTAATACGCTCTGCTTCAGCGCAGATGTCAATCTTTTAATAGCAATTAAGCTAAATAGTTTTAATAGTAGTCGCTTCGTGACGCCTGCCCGTTGTAAAACCTGATCTTTGAAGACGGTAATAATTGGGTTATATAGTTTATATAGTATTGCTTTGAAGAAAGATACAGCAAGTGAAAAATAGCTATAAATAGGGCTGCTTAGATAATTAATCTAAACATTCTCACTACTGCCGTGATCTGACTTGGGTGTTCTACTTCCAAACTCCACGGCTGTAGGTGATTCGTATTTTGTTTTTCCTTGGCGGCTTAGGGACTGGTGAGACATTACACATGTCTCAGCAAGAAAAGTCGCCACTCTGGATTCAGTCCCCTGAAGAAACGTCCAGAGTTTGAATTCACGGTTCGAGATTCTCTGTGCCTGTGCCTTATTATACACAGCTAAAACACACACACAGACGCACACACAGACGCACACACAGACACATACACAGACACACACACAGACGCACACACAGACACACACACAGACACACACACAGACACACACACAGACACACACACAGACACACACATAGACACACACACAGACGGACACACAGACACACACACAGACGCACACACAGACGGACACACACACAGACACACACACACACACGTGCGCATAAATTCAATTCAGATATTTGCTTGTAAATGCACTACTTGTTTCTTAAGTCACCATTGAACCACACGCACATGTTGTTTGTTGCGAGCTGTAGTATCAAATGGTATGTTTTTACGTGCTTCCGCTTTTTGTACGTAGCCTGCATGTAGCCGCTTTCCTGTGGGCGTGGCCTAATTGTCGCGTACGAAAAGCGAATTAGCTGGTTCCCACAGGCTGATGAGTAGACCAGACACATACTTAGGTATACGCACACATTTATCAATATGTGGAAGTATGGAACATTTTATTTTTAGATTAATGTATGTATAGTTGTATTCAGATTTATGGAGGTAGGTCTCGAAGGATGTTTAGATATGTTGATGCTCTGTGCCTGTTGCCTCTTACTATGTACCCTAAAACACACACACAGGTGCGCATAAATTCAATTCAGATATTTGCTTGTAAATGCACTACTTGTTTCTTATTATATTTACAATGTTTGTATCTTTTTTACCTTTTCTTTATATTTTTGGGAACGTTTTGAAATGTATCCCATCTCATTATAAACAATTGTCATCGATATTCCATAAATGTCTAATACGGGTGTTATCGTTGTTTGTGTTTTATTCGTTCGTTCGTTCGTTTGTTTGTTTGTTTGTATGTTTGCTTGTTTGCTTGTTTCTTTGTTTGTTTGCATGCTCGTTTGTTGTTGTTTTTGTCTTTGGGATTGTTTCGTTCGTGGCTTATAGTGAAATTTCTTGAACAGTTAGTTACCTGATAAATTCCTGAACTTACAACCTTGATTAATTAGTAAACCAAAACTTACTCCAAGACGCACACGCTCATTCCACTCATGCATACACGCACTCGCGCGGGTATGCACATACACGCGAACAAAACACGCGGATACGAAGAGGTAATTAAAGGCGATTGGAAATACCTTTGAATAGGTAGATTATCCTTTAACTTTGTCGGCTTGTTTAAATCTATTCTAAAAATGTCCATTAATATAGTAGTAGTAGTATTTAGTAGTATTTATTTCCAATTTCAATATCAAATAACGTATACATAATGCAATTTTACAAGTATATTACATATAAAGAAATTGGGGGACCAATGTAGCCGAAGCTGTCTTCCCATTGGCCCCGAACAATCATAGCTAATAATAGTCAGCTCAATGAAACGCCGTTTGTGTATTTGCAAGTCTGCACGAACTAGAATTAGAATTGTAGATTATAATTCTATTATCCTGATGATTTTCTGGCCAGTACATTACCAGTTGCGCTTAGGGGGCGGGGCGGACGTTTTCTATCCCACTGAGTCACAGACATAATAACAATGACCCAAAGTGATAACTACTACTAAGAGTATTATAATTAACATATTGATAACATATGGTAAACAAACACGCACTTTAACTCATCTGATGACCTTGTTCCAGAATATCATTACAGTCGCTGGTCGAAAGATGGACATACTAACATTTGTGTACCATATATTACTTCTCTCCCTCTCTCTCTTCTCTCTCTCTCTCTCTCTCTCTCTCTCTCTCTGTGTGTGTGTGTGTGTGTGTGTGTGTGTGTGTGTGTGTGTGTGTGTGTGTGTGTGTGTGTGTGTGTGTGTGTGTGTGTGTCTTTGTGTCTGTCTGAGTGTGCTGGCACTGATAAACATAAATTGTGGTTACAACATCTGGACGATTCATTGGCCACTAAATATAAGCACCTACCGCAATTTTTATAGATGATGATTGATGTTTTACGGCCACTTTTGTGCACAATGTAGGCTAAATGGGCCGAGCGACCTCCAAAGGTAATGAGGCGAAGTCAAAGACGAAACAGCCTTCAGCTATGCCCACGCCGGGATTCGAACACGGGTGGTAGTGATCAGTGGTCCAGCACGCTACTGCTAGACCACGGAGGCGCCCCGCAATTTTTATAGACTACGAAATATGTTAAAATGTTTGTCCTGATTTTCTCCGGCGTTTGCTTTTCGCGTGATAGATAATTGTGAAGATTGATAGATGAGTATGGGTCTATTCTGCTATCTGCTTTATTACCCCGAATCCAACATTATTGTTCTAAAAACCCCGGTCTAGGATTATGCATATTATGATAATGATGATAATAATAATGTATATTTAATAAAGCGCCCTTACTAGCAGAAGACATTCAAAGGCGCTGTACAAATAATATGTAATATACTAATACCCCAAATAATATGTCTATATAAAAGCTGTGATGATTTAAAAGATTTTAATTATTTAACTGTGAAAGCGACCTTAAATAGGTGTGTTTTTAGAAGAGACTTAAAATTTCCAAGAGTCGACGCATTTCTAATATTTGCCGGCAACCTATTCCACAAAGTGGGAGCTGCAACACTAAACGCACAATCACCATATGACTTGAGCTGAGACACCGGCACCTGCAGTAGTATCTGTCTGGATGACCTGAGTTTTCGGGATGACTTTCTAATGGACACCAGTTCACACAGTTATTCTGGCGCCATAGCATTAATAGATTTATAAGTTATTAACAAAATCTTCAAAATGGATAGATTTGTCTTTTCTGCTATCTGCTTTATTACCCGAATCCAACTTTATTGTTCTAAAAAAAACGGTCTAGGATTAAGCATATTAAACGTCGCATGGTGAGTACAGTCGGGAAGTGGCTAGAAAAGGGGCACAGTCCATCAACAATAACTTATTAACCGCTTAGAGCAGATAACCAAAGTAATCGAAATACTAACCTCTCAATTGATTTAATATATATATATATATATATATATATATATATATATATATATATATATATATATATAAGAGTACGAGAGACCCCAATTCCTAACCTATGTATATATCACTTATGTCGTATATCTGAAAGCTAGCCACTTTGAACGCTGATGACGTCACTGTGCCCTCATAGCCTCATTGATTTCGCTATGTTTTAGTTGTATTCTGTATTTCGTCTTCTTCACATTTTGCCGAACAATGGGAAACACTCAGAACAGATTACTTCTACGAGATGCGCTTAATAGTTAATCCCAAGAGCTCTACGACTATCCAGAGTTTTAATCCGTGTCAATGTTGGCCGTGCCCAATAGGCGTCAGCCAATGATCGCTGCCCCAAACTTCATGAGATAAGAAAAGAGTTTATTTCTGAGTCAGCGTCATCGTTGGAACATTCGTCGTAAAAGCGTTTTGTTTCTTGCTTTAACTTCTATCGGGATGTCAATGGTAGCTTTAAATCGAATGTCGTTCACGTTGAAATAATGACATTTTTAGATTGTTTAACCTATAGTTCGCTGACGAAAGGCATTATCAGGGGCGTAATTTTTTTAATAATAATAATAATAATAATAATAATAATAATAATAATAATGGTTTGAATGACGATTATTAACATATCGAATTAGAATGAGGCAGACATCCATGTGTGGAACTGTTCTAATTAACTTTAGTATTCGAAATGAACTAAATTTTCTGGAGAGAAAAGATAATCTTACCAGTTATCCGGATGTAAGAGAAACTCGACGTCCTGCCATAATACGGATCGAATCCTGATCTCCTAGACATCAATATCATAAACAAGGAGTCCCGCCACAGAACACACACACACATATATACACACTTATCCACATAAATGATCACCAGCTACACTTTATAGTATTTATAAGTGTCATATATATGTTGATGTATGTTCCTATTCTTGATATCTGACTAAAGGAATTATTCTCGTTGAGCAATTTGGACATTCCATCGAACTACAGGTGATAGCGTGCGTAGGCCATAGTTGCTCTTTCCAGCTTCGAGGCCCACTTCTCCCGCACTTTCCCTATTTATGGCGGACATCATTCCACACTTCGAATCTCAGCATCTCACCGTTACCTGTGTCTAACGGATGTTTCATCCAATAATCCCGGATTATTTTATGTTAAACAGTATCCAGGCTTCGGTCTTTAAGCCATTAAAAAAATATTCGAATCGGTTGTTTGAAAATATTCAGGAAATGAACAGCGCTCCGACGTCAAAATAAACATGAATACCACTTCGGAAACGGATATGAATACTTGAACATGAAGATGAAGATGGTCGTTGCTTTACGGCCACTGTTGTGCACGTGGTAGGCTAAATGGGACGAGCGACCTCCAAAGGTAATGAAGCGAATTCAAAGATGAGACAAACTTCAGATATGCTCACACCGAGATTCGAACACGGGTGGTAGTGATCTGTGGTCCAACACGCTGCCGCTAGACCACGAAGGCGCCCGAATACATGGACATAAAATAAGAATTGGAAACGATTGTCAAAAAAAGTCGGTCCTCTTGACGAGAAGCTTGATTTATTAAGTATGTTGAGTTCATTTAAATTGCTTAGACTCGGCGCTGGTCACACTTAAGAAAAATAGCCGATGAGTGACTCCTCAGTGAAACATATCCTACAAACGCATGTATGAGTAGGATTCGAACCCAGCACCTGGAGATTTGCGCTGCATTTCTCTAGCCGCTGCGCCGTCTGGACGCCGGGTTAATTAGGTATATGAATGTATGTATGTCTGTGCGTGTACGTGTATATCTGCATACGTGTAAACATTGAGGTTTATATATATATATATATATATATATATATATATATATATATATATATATATATATATATATATATATATATAAAACATGAACATATTAGTATAGACATGAGACTCGGTATGAGGTCAACGGGTAAAATATCTACAGAGATAATACAATTCTTCCATTCTACTCATAGAGCGGTGATATGGTACGCATTAAAGATCCACGCCAGCTGGGATTTACCCGCACGGGCAATGGGCGTCTACGCTGGCGTGTTATGGCGGTGGGGTAGGGCTGTGTTATGGCTGTGGGGTAGGGCTGTGTTATGGCTGTGGGGTAGGGCTGTGTTATGGCGGTGGGGTAGGGCTGTGTTATGGCGGTGGGGTAGGGCGGTGATATGGCTGTGGGGTAGGGCTGTGTTATGGTTGTGGGGTAGGGCTGTGTTATGGCTGTTGGGAAGGGCTGTGTGGTAGGGCTGTGTTATGGTTGTGGGGTAGGGCTGTGTTATGGCTGTGGGTAGGGCGGTGACATGGCTGTGGGTAGGGCGGTGATATGGCTGTGGTGTAGGGTTCTGTTATGGCTGTGGGTAGGGCGGTGACATGGTTGTGGGTAGGGCGGTGATATGGCTGTGGTGTAGGGTTCTGTTATGGCTGTGGGTAGGGCGGTGACATGGCTGTGGGGTAGGGCTGTGTTATGGTTGTGGGGTAGGGTTGTGTTATGGCTGTGGGTAGGGCGGTGATATGGCTGTGGTGCCGTTGTCGATATTTACCGGTTACAGGGAGTGATGCGGATAACTGGAGGTGTATGTTTACGAGAATAAAGGAACTGCAGAACAAACAGAAGTCAAAGATGGAAACCATAAATTAATTATCATATCTCCGTTGCAGATTATCAGTTAGACATCATTCAACTGAATGTTACTGTATAAGCCTGAGATAAATACTCCATCACATTTACACCTGCATTGCGGCTCTACCGTATTAAATAAACATCTGTGTTCAATGTATCTTCGTCAGAATCCGAAATGAATCAATCTACAAATTTCGGGGTCTGTCTCCTGCGTTCAATCTTCTGCGCGCTGAAGCTTATCTATGCCCACATACATAGTTACAGACGTGGTAGCACACACAAACAAACAGACACACACACACACAAACAAACACACACAAACACATTCACAAACACCTACAAAAACACACCAACACGCACATACGATGACAGCCCAAATGCAATACCAAAAAAGTGACAGTTCTCTGCTAATAAAGCCACTTAGCCCATTGTCTCCCATTATGACATCGGTACATAAACACGTCCAATCTTTACAATATGAATATCTCATAAACGCCAATAATTTCCCGAGAGGATCCATCTCATGCCACTAGTTAGCCAACACTGACGCCATTGTACAGTAAAGCTTCCTGGTGCGACGGCTTTTTTCTCTGCCCAATAAGACGGGCGGTTTACAGAATAAATAAAATACCTTATCCGCTTTATTTACTGTAAAGCCCTATACCGCGTTTATCTAATCCATAATTAACGAACGAGTGGCGGCAGTGGGGTGGCTGGGAGGGGATCCGTGCGTGCCGGTGGTTCGGGCGTTTAGCTCGAGCCGTCAGGATCCAACAGGATCCGTAGTAAAGGGCACCGAGAGAGAACCTTCACCACGACACATCCGTATTCCGCCTAAAAGGATATTTCATTCATCATCTTCGGGGATTGATGTTCGTAGATTCGCGGCATAGAATTATAGGGTTGTTTTTTTTTTAATAATTGATGCCCGATGACGTTTTATGTCTAAATTAGCTATTGATTTCTTAATGTAAGCTTAATTTTTAAATCTGTCCAGACTAATACTTTCCATTATTTGGTGAATATATTAATCATCATCATCATCATCATCATCATCATCATCATCACCTTCTTCATTTCTATCACTGTCATCTTTATCATTCTACTAGAATCTAGGAGATATAATGGTAATAAGTAGAACTTCTTACTCAATTATTCTAACTCAAGAAGCGACATCCAATCATCTCCCCCCCCCCCAAACAAACTCCTTTCTCATCCCCACTTCCATAGAATATTTCCTGGATTGAAGGGATTATGTGCGGATGGATTAATGGTGTATTCCCAACAGTAATCCCTAAACTCATCGAGACCGATCCCTATCCTAAGAACAGCAATCAGGATAGTTATAAGTTACTTATAAAGTCACCTGTTGGTTTAATTCCCAATATAATTATCGTAATACTGATCCGTGACTGATACGTGACTGATCCATGACTGATCCATGACCAACGCTACACGTATGTACGCCAGTAGGTTGCCTAAAATGAGATTCACATAGACGGATCAGTTATCTGTCGAGAGATGTCAACTCTACATCAGGAACGTTACAAAAGTTGTCCGCTTTTAAGCCGGAGAACCGTGTATCGTTCTAGATTTTTCTGATCCAGAATTTGTTCCATGAGCTATTTTTTCCGTATTGTTATGATTAATTTATCATCTGACGATCATCGGGAAGATAATTCCGGCGTCAATGCATCCATAACCGATACGACGATAGCTCAGGGGACAGAACACTGCACCGCAAAACCACAAGTTCTAGGTTCGAATCTCATTGATAGCCGTGTTTGTGAGATGTTTCTACAGGGAGTTGACGACACGTCCCGAAGCTGAACAAAGCACATACTACTTATCTATATGTCCCTCGTCGGCCATATGTGACCAGTGACTCGGCTAAAAAAATCAATTACTAACTACCCCTATCTATAACTAGATACGCTAAATGATACCATTGTTAAATATGCTTACTAGGTCAGAGCATGTATATACTCTGAAATGTTGTTGTTGTTGTTGTTGTTGTTGTTACTGCTGTTGTTGCTGCTGCTACTGCTACTAATGATGATGATGATGATGATGAGACGGTGATATGGTCTTACCGTGTTCAATATTAAAATAACCATGTTAATAAATAACTACGGAGTATGCCCATTAAGACGTTGATACAGTCAGCAAAGACGCCGTACAATGTGTCGTAAACAAAAGGTTTTGACATCTAACGGGTGAGTGTTGATAAAATATATTTAAATTCACATCTTTACGATTTCCATCAGCAACATATTCCCCAATTTAGTTGTTGTCCTCTTGTTCTAGTAAAATGGTTTAGTTTTGTTTTGTTCGGTTCAGATAGCTAATGCACAATAATTACTGAAGATTACATTCTGTTGTCATAAACTTTGATCATTTTCCTTTCATAAATCCGAATTTCTGATGATCGGATGAACTCTTAAAGGGACTCGTTTCCCGTTTGATTGGCCCGCTAACTTCAAATAGCAGCCCCTACGTAATCAACCACGCCTACCTAATCACCCAACCCAAAATAATCAACCAGCTCAACATAATCAACAACCTCTAAGTAATCAACCACACCTACATAATCAACCACCGCAAAATAATCAACCACACCTACGTCGGTTAGGAAGTGTAGTTCTATGACAACTAATATTACAATATTTTGTTGTCGGCTATTAACAAAGAATATCGGTTAAAAACATCCGATATGTAGATCGGTATTACTAATGAATCACGTGAGGTGAATCAATCAGATTCCATCTGACACTCGGTGATCCGGTGATCCTCTCCCATTACGTGTCTGTTGTGTTTATTGTACCACATGCTGGGTGTACTATATACGTACGACAACAAACTAGAATCTCTTTCCGAATAGAAGTATTATATTTGGGGCGCATTATATTAATATGGAAGCATAGAAGAGAAGAAACAGTTTTACGGAGGTTTATTCCGCAGTTATAATAATAATAATAATAATAATAATAATAATAATAATATAGATTTAATAAAACGCCCTTACTACCAGAAGCCATTCAAAGGCGCTGTACAACACAATAAGAAATTTCAACGATCAACAGGTGAGTACTTTTGTAATAGATGTAATACTTTTCGAAAGACACCAACGAATGAACAGCCAGGTAGAAGGGAACAAGAACAAATCATAAAGACATCCAAACAAATAGGTTTACCTTAATCTAAGCTCCAGTTACGGCTGTCGGTAGAATGGCGTCCGTCTCTCCCTGTAGTGACGTCGATCAATCCGGCTACGCTTCCCGTTCCGGGGTTCCCGAGTCGAGTCGATGGCGTTCTGGCGGGAAGGTCCGACTGTGTTTATACGTTCTCGTCGACGAAGGAAGTCATCACGCAGCTGTTCCCGACAACCGGTCGCGACGTACGACGCCTACAATAGCCTATGACTCGTGCCCGGGACGGACCACCAACAAGAGTCCCGCTATATGGATCGTTCTGTCCGGCTCTCGTCGGCTCTATCTGGCGCGCTGTCCACACGTCCGGGGGCCTCCGTTCAACGGGTGGTCATCCTTTGGGGAGTCGTAGGCTGGATGACTGGTGGCGCGTCTTCTGGACTTGAATGTCGGCCAACGCTCGCTCGCTCGCTCGGCCAATAAAAACCCGGCGACAAGTAGAATCCCGTACGTCTCCCGGTCGTGGCCTTCTCCAGACCCGACACGCCCGACATCCGTGGTCTCCCGGTAAATCTGTAGCCGCGTTACGACGGCGGAAGCTTGCCGCCGACCGTTCACTACCGCCGGAAGTAGATTATAATGGATTGTCTCACCTGCTCATCGACGTACGGGACGCTGTCACGTGGTCGGGGTTAACGTCCTGGTGCTGACATTAATGACATGATGTGTATGTTTTGGGAACTTTACTGACAATATGGAGTTTATTAATTCATCCGAAGAGTTGATGACGTTTGAAATGTTTACAGCAAATCATATGTAATTACTGCCTATAATCGTGAATGAAAATAACAACAACAACAAGAAGACACCGGAACCAATAAAATGGACATTCTCATACATACAGACACACATGCACGTGTGTGTATATATATATATATATATATATATATATATATACGTGGGACCGGTAAACGATCGTTATCTATTTGTATTTGTTGATCTTTCTTTTCTTTTATAAAACACGATAATAAAATATATAACTCAATCAGACTGAGATGGTCAATTCTCGGAGTAAACGTTAAGTGGTTTACAACGTAACGAATTACGAGAAGTAAAGCGTGAAAATCCGATTGAGAGTGACGAAGGGAAGATGTGACGTGGGCGGGGGGGGCGGACCAGGATGGGAGAGGCTCAGGGCGGGTCGAGGCCAATAGAGCACGATGACATTTTGTGAACACTTCTTGTGTCGGACTCTAATTGAATAACGTCAATGTTCCTCTCACAGAGAAACATTTGAACTATTGGATTATTTAAAAATCGAAACATACACACTCTCTCTCTCTCTCTCTGTCTCTCTATGTCTGTCTGAAACATGTGCTAATGCTTACACGCACACGCGTGCACGCACAGGAAAGCGCGAACAATGTGCGTGGCGATTCTTAGCCCTGAGAGATGCATTACAGCCTAATTGAATGTTGGATGCCAGGTGGACGGAGGGGGTGGACGTGACGGCAGTAGATCAGAGAGAGACACTTCGGAGACCATCTTCTCACCCTACAATGGTTTAGTTTCTATTGATATTCACCGCCCGTTGCCGGGCACGTTGTCGCGTGTCTCGGGAGACTTAACAAAGGACTTGATAATTACTCCGGCACGCCGACTACCGGGATCACGACCGATCCGGGGCGTGGGGTGGGGTGGGGTGGGGTGGCGGTTGGTGGTGGTAGTGGTGGCGGTGGTGGTGGTGGTGATGAGAAGTGGGGGGGGAGCGATTCATTCGATGCTCGAAATGTCTTCGGAAGGCAGACATCATATCGGCTTACGGCAGCCGGCAAAGATTACCGGCCGCGATACGTGGTAAAACAGGTCGTATCCTGATTAAGGTGGTTATCAGGCCGGGACTCAGCAATACGAACCGATATACAAGACGCCAATTACAACAGGTGAAAGTTGGCTGATGACGAGTAAGCCATCTTAGTTGTTCTAGTCTCTCCCGGTACTTTATTGGTTTTCAGCGAAATCGGCACGCACACACCGGTCACTTCCGTCGTCGTGCTGGTCTGGTCTTCTTTAACCGACTGCCTACAATTACATTATAACTCGCATGCATTCATATAAGCCGGTTTTCGGGAAATACTCGCTTTTGACGAAGTCATACGCTGTTCCCAAAAACCCCCCCCCCCCCCCCCCGTCTAATCTCGTAGTAATTGAGCGCGTTTATAACGAAACGCCTGTATCGAAAAACGCCTATAACGAACAGATTTTCGTGGCTCTATGCGATCAACATCAATGTAAATTGTCTTTCACGGAGTACGACCTATATATCGAGGTTCGTCAGTTTATGTCGCTTTTATTCCCTTTGCAGCCATTACTGATTACAGCTACCGGCGAACGTGAGCAAACCTAGAGCAACTCGTGGCTTTCTGACACCTGTCGGATTGAGAAATAATGTCGATAACAAAGGAAAACAGAACAAATCCTGAAAAACTGAAATCCTGAAAACGTGTATCGTTAAAACTGATATGGGAATGACGGAAAAAACTGTCCACGAAGTTTGCCATTGATTTAAAACTATTAAAAATACTCCACTAATCGGAAACGAGAAAGTGATGTAAATTATTTTTTATGTGTAGTAATAATTGTCATATCAGATATTCTAGATAAGACATTGAGTAAATAAATATAATTAAACATGAAATTAACCTATGTCATCCCAAAATTTTAAAAAACACACACACACACACACACACACATAATATATATATATATATATATATATATATATATAAAAAAAAAAAGAGAGAGAGAGAGAGGGGGAAAAAAAGAGAGAGAGAGAGAGAGAGAGAGAGAGAGAGAGAGAGAGAGAGAGAGAGAGAGAGAGAGAGAGAGAGAGAGAGAGAGAGAGAGAGAGAGAGAGAGAGAGAGAGAGAGAGAAAAGAGAGAGAGAGAGAGAGAGAGAGAGAGGGGGGAAAAAGAGAGGGGGGAAAAAAAAGAGAGAGAGAGAGAGAGAGAGAGAGAGAGAGAGAGAGAGAGAATATGTGTCACCGAAGAACCTCGGTTATTTCAAACTGTTTATAAATCGAACTGGTTAGGAAGACCCGTTTCGCTTCTATATATGCGAGTTATGCTATATATGCCATTTACTCATCAGGCTCATCGTCGTAAGCACGTCGTTTTTAACCATTCCTCTCACTGATCAGATAACTTTTCTCTATTTATGAGACATTAATAAACACATTAGTTGTGCGAGGCATACTGATGCGTCATTCAACTGATAGGAAACGAGTCCGCTTATGTCGTCTCTCGCAGCAATTGTAGCTCTTTATTGCTCTGGTGCACCTCATCGTGGAGATTACGTAATCAGAATCTCATGCACGCGTGGAATAAATAAACGAGTACCCGGCATCATCGTACACGGTTTAAATAAAACGGAACATTGGTAAATGGTACGAGAAGTTATGGCACCAGAGAGATGGGTGAGCGGGAGATGGCACTGAAACGAAATGGAGCCGAAGCTTAGACAGCAATATGTTTTGTTCGAACGGTCAGACGGTGGAATCATTAAGGTAACAACGAACTATGTAATTCGTTTACAGGTGACGTTTTCTATTTACATTTAAATATTTAGATTTGATCATATCATACTTCCGTTATTTTCGTCCTATTTTATTGCCCACTCCGGTGTTTGCACTAAGAATCCTGTTTGGGATTTAGTGTGTATAAACGACCACCTTTCTTAGGAATGAATTATAGTATATATATATATATATATATATATATATATATATATATATATATATATATATATATATCAATTACTTGGGTGGCGACATCTGGCCGTAAAGCCAGCTGTTTATCGATGCGTCCATGTAGGGGAAACATCCAAAGCCGGTAGGATCTACAGCAAATAAGCTAGATCGAGATGCCAAAAAAACACCATCTAATGGCATAGATGTATATTTAGAAAATGTAATTATTAGTCTTTTAAATAGTCGATTTATGATCAACATGACGAGGTATCTCATGTTGTAAACGTTATTTCTTGGTGATCTTATTATTACGGAAACTTGACTGATTGGTAACATTTCAGATCGGAAAATTGTGGGTGATGTAACTCCTGCAGGAAGGCCATTCCTTCGTGCAGTTCGGGCTCAGAAAAAGGTTGTACCGTTGGCATTCTACTTCGTGATTCTTGATCTTTCGGACAAGACTTTTAAACATCATCAGCTGACTTTTGTACAGGAGGGATATTTATTCGTGTGGCTGTTGTCCGGCGGTTATCTAAGGTGTGCCAGGTATGGCACGTGCCCTGGTCGTCATTTGAAGGGGACGCCTCTGACTGATCTGTTTGAGCTGATTTTATTGTATAACGTTATCTGAAAGACCGGTGTCAGGTATTTGGAAAGGGGCGCAATTTCAGTGCTTACAATGGCTGTTATTTTCCGTAGTTACACATCTGCTGTTATCTACCTGATTACAATCAACTAAGAAATATAATCGGAAAGCCGCACGGTTCTTCAGTAAAAAAGTTGTGTTTTATTCGTTATCAACGATTGTCGTCTGTTGATTTTCAATTATCTCAATATACCTTAGGATTGCCAGATGGAATGAAGATACCAAATAACTGTCTGACAGTCTTGGTTCGACAAACTGCCGGCAGCATGTATAAGAACATAATCAAAGACATGGTCTTATCTCAGATGTTGTCATCTCCCTCGAATAGGACGCTTTTTGTCATGTCCCTGGTAACATCGATATATCTTTACAGGAACGATCTGTTTCGGCTAAAGTTATTTAATACAGGAAATACAAGTCGATTGACAAGGATAGTTTTCTTGCTGATCTGGCGAGTCTCTTCTCCGATATTGGATCTACCTCATCATATTGATCAACTGGGGGATTTCTATGATAGCCGAATGAGAGATACTGTATATTAGCATTCACCTCTCAGGATGAATGAAATACCAAGAACGTCATTTCTTTCGTGATGCGGTAAAGCTAGACAGGCTGCAACAATAAAAAGATCAAAGCATGCAAGGGGAATCAAAGAAATATTTCCAGTGTTAAAGTATACATAAAAATATACCTGTTCCTCCAAATATTATTAACTCAGACAAAATATGGCCCATTGTTTTAATAATAACCGTCAAAAAAGTATCTAAAATTGCAGAAATGGCAATTATATATATATATATATATATATACAAAATGATTTTCCTTTCAGCACCTTATCACATGGTACCCCCTTGGTAGTGGAGTCTTGCATGTCTATAATGGGTGCATTTGAGGCTCATACAAAGACTGGTATCAGAAAGTTATTAAAGAGGTAATAAACAAATTTCTATGTAGATGGCCCTGGTCCATGTGGGTTGTGAAAGTGTGTCAGAGTGTTCCAAAGGGCCCAGTTACAAAGATAGTTAGTTAATAAATCATTATCCCTGTTTTCCCAAGCTCCACGCGAGCTGCCCTTCTAAGACCTTTAATAAAAACGGTTTTGACTGTAATGCTGTAAACAGTTACAGACCTTTTTCAAAACTAGCATTTCTATCTAAAATTGCAGAAAGGGCAATTGCTCTCCGTCTACGCAAATATTTATTCAATAATAATTTACAAATCGCATGAAACAACACCTCATTACTCAATACTAGAATAACAATAACACCGCCATCTTCATCGTCTACATGACATCAAATACCACTTTGTCAGTCTCCGGTTTTGTCTTGCAAACCGTGGGATTGAGATATTGCGAAATTAAATTATTAGCATTTGCCAATATTTTTATTTTATTTTACTTAATTAATAAACCAAAACGTGTATAGATTGTTTTCTTACTATAGTTAAATAGGTCTACCATTAAACAAATTAAATCGATGTAGACCTCAAATTGTACACGTGTATAAAATATTAAGCCCATGAATGATAATAATGTATGACAACAGTTTGAAATAAATATTGATTGTGCATTGGTCTATTAGAGTGGTCTATTAGAGTGCGCCGTACGGGCCAATACTTCAGCAGTCGAGGTTTCTGTTAGGCTTACTTCGACCTTAGTCTATATCAGTCTAGCCTCTACCCATTGACCAGTCCAGCTTGGGTGTCCCTAACAGAAGCCAAAAGCTCCTGTTGGCACTGCTCTCTGAGTCACTGAGACATGCAAGCCACCCTCTCACCACGTCAAAGAATGGACTATGAGGGGACAACCTTAGTGAATACCGACATCCTGCATATAAAAGTGGTCACGCACCGAGACAGCCTTGGTTTAGATAAAATATGACATTATGATGTCACGATAAGCCAGTATTACTTGTTCTTCTCGACCTGTCTGCTGCATTTAATGCAGTTGACAATAACGTACTTTTCTCTAGGTTGAAAGGTAAAGTACGTTAATTATTTTAATCCTATTTGGAACAACGCTCAAAGAAAGTGTCTGTTCAAGACATTTTGTCTGATGTGTAGTCATTGTTATCTATTGTGTCACAGGGTTCAGTTCTTGGTCCTTCAGTTTTCACAATATACAAACTTCTTCTTGGGGTCATTGCTCCGTGATATGGCGTTAAATATGACTTATATCCCGATGACAAACAGCTGTATATATCACTCAATCCTGACAATGAGTTAATTCCATCTCTTTCTTGGAGAATTTAGATGACCAAAAAATATTCTAAAATTAACTGATGGTAAAACAAATGTTATCTATTAGGGTTCACGACTTTATGGCAAATTCTTAAAAATGATCACCAATACAGATCCTTGAATCTTCCATTCATATCTGTATTTAATATTTCATCCACTGTCTAGATGCATTCTTGTCGAAAGAAAAACTTATTGCTGTAGTCCATGTCTTCGGCACCATAGATTTCGTATATACTAATGTAACTCCTCTATTATATAACATGTGTGATTAGTATATGAATCGCCTTCAATAAATTCACAATGATGCAGCTCGCATCGTGACAAATACCTGAAAATGTGATCATATCATGCCAGTTCTTCAAAATCTAGATCATTTACCTCTTAGACAGTGAATTGGTACCATGGAACATCAATACTTGCGTGAACTCCATTAGAAAATCATCCTAAAACACTCAGTTCATCAAGTCGGATACTGTTGCAGATATCTGGGTCTCGGTTCATTTCATATAACAGCTGTACATTGAGTGTTACAGCTTCCACTCTGTGGAATACGTTGCCGGTCAAAATAAGAAGTGTGTCTTCTCCTGGAGAGTTTGAATTTGTTCAAAATTTCACCTTTTCAAGGTCACTTTCACCGATATAAAATATCGATCATTTCTTATTATGTTTTATATATATCTTATTGTAGCATTACTGTACAGCCTGCGCTAATATGGGCGCTTTATTACATCCATGTTGTTGTTGTTGTTGTTGTTGTTGTTGTTGTTGTTAACCTCCTCGATGGAAAACTCATAGTCCACATGGATTAAAATCAAAAATCAATATTTTTCAAAGTGTACCAACTTAAAATGATATTATTCTACATTCTAGGGATGGTTAGCAGAATTTTGAAATGGTTCGTCCTTTATCCGGTAGTGGTGTTCGTGTAACCTCATTTGGGTCAAAGTTGAAGTAAAATCGGGTTCATTCTATGGTCAGATCCTGAACAGCACAACTTCCATACTTAATGATGTTTACGATTATCTTGGTGTGTTATTTGTTATAACCGCAATGGTAATTACTTCTAGGTCATATTCCTCATAAAATAAATGATATGTATCAGGGTTTATGAAACTGAGCAGTCAGTTGTCAATCGCTGACTGTCGTTTCATGTGTTTGTGTGTGGGGGGGGGGTTCCTTTGACTCTCACTTTTACGTACCAAAGCTCTACTAAGTAGAAGGTAATAATATCGATTTATTGAGAATAACCTGTCACTGATTTTTGCTCGAGACCGAGCGGCCATAAAGGAGAGTCCCAATGACGTCAGTGCGGATTCCCCAATGCTATCCAGCTCCTGATTAATCAACCCGTAACACAAACTACCCGAAGAAGAAGTATTTATAACACGTTATAACTAAATAAAACATCCAAATATCGCCAAGTGTACCGTGATTGTTTACAAATGAAATCTCGCCGGAATTGGATTGGCTCCAGTAACATCACACGCCAAATAACGTCCTCGTGCGTGATTTAGATCAAGCAAACAAAACCGGCAGTGTACTTTGGGGGTTTTAATAGTAAGAGATAGGGGATATCAACAATTATTTCCTAACCATCACGATTTAACAGGTTATACCCGTGATGTAAATGTTATGTATTGATTTTAGCTACGTTATATTTGGGACATGTCATATAGCTGAAGGGCTATTCCCACAAAGTAAACTGAACCTTGCCTGAAAGGTTTACAATGCACTGTTCAAATCACTGCACTATAGGAACTCCCTACATACATCGCCAATTAAAATATAACAATGGAAGTGGTGTAGTATCGTGTATAAAGGTTTAAATGTATGATATATAAACATTGTATGAATTAAATTTTTGTAAATATAAAACGGCAACGCAATGGAAATCGTAAGGTTTTTTTTTAATTAAAGGTTTACTTAACACGATTAGAACAAAAAAACTATTTACATATTTGATAAAGAAAATATGTAAATATGTAAGATACGAATTCATAAATCTGACATTTATAACTCTTTCAATATCTTTTCTGAATATTGGGTGAAGTTTTATCGTGATAAAGACCGTAGAAACATCACTAAATAATTAGATCAAATTCTGTGTAGACTACAATTGCGGAGAATTTGCAGTGAAATTACTAAAATAAATGTTGGGGTAATCGTAATCGGTAATCGTAAACGATTGTAATCGATTACATGATCTCAAGTAATCGTAATCGCCATTTCCAGATGCAATGTGATCGTAATCGATTATATTGTAACTGTAATCATAATAAGCTATTATTTTCACGATTACACAAGGTGTTTGATTATTTACCATGTTATATCGTGCCATAGATATGGTTTGGTATGTAAGGCAAAAGATAACAATAGAGTTGATTGATCCATTGACGGACTGCTGTCATAATTATACACATGATGATCTGTCAGTTTATTTGTTCTATGAACGTGAAAGGAAAATGTACTGAAACACTGTTTCTGATGTTGCCACTATTATAAGTCATATAAACAGGCATTTCAGACTAACTAGTGTTGTTTTCACACAGTTAAGCCCAAAGCTAGTCACACAACCAGCGATGGTGCATGACTCCTTTGTAACACGGTCGAATATATTCCTACACGTTTATTCATAAGGGGTAGCAGGTAGGTCATGCTACTCCCTACATTTCGTTTGTAAATATACCGTATTGTTTATGTAACTATGTATGCACATGGAAATCGAAATAAATCTATATATCGATCTATCTCCAGCTCCAAACGACCCTGATTGGCGACCAGTCGGATGACAAGCAGCCAATTAAATTAACGCAAGCGTTAGTGAACGTAAACAAAGCTGAATCATGCGAGGTGGCAACGGTGGGCATTAGAAGGAAATCAAATGTCGAATTACGGAGTTGGGAGGTAGTCGAGTTATAGAAGGAAAATCCAATTTTAAAGCATAGCAATAATTTAAGACGGTGAAAAGGACACTGAATGGCCCAAATTGTGCCGATGAGTCGTTAAACAACATTCATCCATCCTAAGACGGTGAAAAATTGGTGCATTTAGAGAGGTGGTAAGTTACATAGGGGTCGGGGAGTTGGGGGTTTGACTATATTCTAATTAGCCTATATATTATATAGACCTTACCTGGCTGTAGTCACGCCACACATGATGCACATCTTTACTAAATATACATTTCCCAAATATTCAAACAACATTCCATTTATATTGTTTGCCCTAATCTGAGTTATCTCTATAAATACTTGTGCATTCGTGGTAAATGCATTACTCGCTCATTTGCTTTATGGTGAATATTGATCTCAGAATTATTAAAACAAATTGAAGTCGTATAATGGCATCAAAGTCTGTTGTATTTTTCATTTCAAGAACGTACCATGAAATGTGTCTCTTTCTTATAAACCAACATATAAACATTGTAATATATATTTATATCGGTATTATGCAATTAACTTAGTAAATATTGATGAAGAATCACATACATGTTTGTGTTATATATATTGTAATCATGATTGTAATCATGGTTACTTTACAATGTAGTCGTAATCGATTACATTCAGATTGAACGTAATCGCAATCATAATATTCTCAAGTAATCATAATCGATTATGTTGATCCTGTAATCGCTCCAACCCTGATCGTCACTTGGTGGCCAAAATAGTTAGACAAAGGTAACAATGTTTTCGCAGTTCCCATTCAACACATCCCGAAACTGATAACTGACGCTAATTACTATTAATTAGATGCGTGCTAATTATTGGCGTTGAGGCGGTATAACACACACACATACGCGTGTGTGTGTGTTCTTTTTAACAATCAGCTGCTAACGAACCAAGACAACATGTTGCCATTGTTTATATTGCATAGATCCGCTTCTAAAAGCACCACAATATGTGGTGCTAATATATGTATGTTACCTTTTCAATGATCGCCTAGGATTTTCTGTTATTCAGACGGCATCAACAGCGAGCTCTTCAAGCACTCAAAAAATATTGTCTCCTGCCCACCGGCCATCAACTCATCGTTTGAACACCATGTGCCTATATAGACACTAGGAGAAGGAACAATTATCACCCTGCCCAAGTCAAAGAAACCCCCCGTTCCACTAACCAACCTCCGGCCGAGAGTCCTGCTAAACAGCATAAGAAAGATTATGTCCATCATCACTCTACACCGCATCAGAGACAAGATCGACTGTTTCACCAGACCCTACCAAAGTGGTTTCAAAAGAGGCAGGAGCTGCACAGACATTGTATGGGCACAGCGTATGCTGATCTCAGTGGTGATGACAAGGGAATGGGACTTCCACAAGATGGGCAATGATATGTCGCGAACCTTCGATACCATCAAGCGGAAATGCATCCTAGATGTCCCACTACAAGCAGGCTGCAACGATGATAAACTAAGACTAGTAAGAACATTGTTAGCAGGGACGAAGATAAGGGTACGCGTGAAAAACGAACTGTCCGACTCATATGCACCCTCATCCGTCCCAGAAAGCTCCAACAGGTCTAACCTACCAGTCCCCAGCCTAGATCTGCCACTAAAAATGAAATACCTAGACGATGTTGACTTCCTGGACGAAGAAAAGAAACCACTGGACCATCTCCAGTCTGTAGCAGCAAAGAAACTGAAAGTCTACAATCTGTTTAGTCATATATACCTTGTAGAAACACGGATATAGATTCGCATGGCAAGGCTCTCTGTGGCAATGAGAGCTGGCTCAAGAACAAGACCCTAGGCTCCTTACTGTGCAGCACTACAGACATCAGAGCCCGCTTCATACAAGGCAACGTAACAGTCCATGGTTACGGAAATTCTGGAGTCGGCAAACCAAGATCCCGCTGAAGACAAGACTCCGTCTCTACAATGCGTATTGCGTATCAATCATGCTCTACAACTGCAACAGCTGGGCAGTACTGAAAGCCATACTTAGCAAGTTAGATGCAAGCCACCGTACCATCACAGGTCACTCTGCTGGCCAAAATCCTTATCAGCAACCAGGCACTGTACAAACTGTGCAATGAAAAACCCCTCTCCTCAAATGTCGCAAAGCAAAGATGGTCAATGTTAGCCCATGTCTTACGCATGGATCCTGGTGCGCCCGCTCATGTGGCATTAGACTTCGCCGTTATTGGCTCACAAGCCTACAAACATCGACTGGGAAGGCACTGCACAAACCTGCTGGGAACATTACGTGCCGACCTCAAGTAGGCAGGACTCGAACCCCTCCGTACAGCCAGACAACTCCGTTGTCTACGGCAACGTACCCACGACAAGCCACATTGGCTGAGGACCAACGTGAGGGACTGATTGCGGCCGCGGGATGTCACAGTTACTACCGCGACTGCAGCACATAGTGTATTATTATTATATATATAATTTGTATAGTGCAATATATAATCTATAACATGATTACAAGGTAGATAACATGGATGTAACAGATTTAATACATTTTTAAACATACGTAGCTTAATAGGTAAGGTGTCCAGTTGATATAAGCTAAATAAAAAAGTTAGTTTCTATCTCCTTCTTGAAGGTATCAAGTGTCATACACTTCCTGATGGTCAGTGGAAGATTGTTTCAGAAGGTCGCTAAAGTCGTTCTGAAACACCTATTATCATTTTTTGGGGGCACTTAGGAGTGATTCAGACTAATACCTCAGTATAGTGACATGTACGATAAGCGGACTGAAGATTATCATGTAATCTGCGGGTACTTAAGTGAGTTTTTAAACTCTAAGCAACAACTTTCTTCTCATTGACCTTAGACAAAAAAGACAAGTTATACACTAGTCGATAGTTTTGCAACACATTTCTATCCAGATTTGGGTTCTTTAAACAGTCATCTAATATTGACCTTTTTTTAAACAAAGTGGAACCTTAGACTGTACCAATGAATTGTTTATAGTTGCGGTTATCAAGAGAAGTATATAATACAGCATATGTTTTAACAGCGTTATGTGCAGTCGGTCAAGTGTACCAGACTTTGCTGCAGACTTCAGGAGCATACCATGTACCTCATCCTGAGTAGCTGGTGCAAATAATGACAGAAGCTGACCTGCAAATTTGACATCAGTACCCATCACAACAGCGTCACTTATCGAAAGGTTTATGACAATCAATGGCGTCCCTAATTGTTGTTGTCTTCTTCATGAAGAAATCACTGAAGTTGTTGGCCAGTTCCTCATCAGATGAACGATTTGGCGAAATGACTTCCCCTTTGTGTCCTGTAACATTCTTTGTGATCTTGAACAGATGTTTCTGACTATTAGTGTTATTTTATTTGAGAAATGGGTACCCTTTGATTTGATGAGTAACTCTCCAACCTCACAACACTAGCTGCTGATGAATAGCCAGTTTAGTTCTTCCCCCACAGGTTTTCAGCTTTTGAGACTGTTGCTTTGCCTTCCAGATTTCCTCTATATACCAGAGTTCATTTGGCCTCACCGCTATCATTTTTCTTTGCAGTGGTGAGTGGTTTTTTTTTTACTCAAAACCGCTCGTATTCAGAAGAGAGGCAGCTGACTTGATGTCCTTGACGAGACACAGAAATAGCACAGTTCCGATGGAAAGTAATCTCCTTTTTAGTATGCTGTTGCTTAGTACAGTATGATATGAATGGTCGGATGGTCAACTGAGTGGTTACATTTGCTTTGCTATCGGTATAGACAGGTATCGACAACTAAAGGAGTATCCTGGGTTATGGCGATAATTTTCCGTGAAATAACTACATCTTGTTTGTGGCCATGGATATATTTCGCTCCGGTCACGTGTTGTGCAAGACCATAAACCTCGAGCTGGCCTGAAAATCGTCTGCAAAATTATCAAAATGGAAGGTTAAATCCCCAATAATAATCACCTCCTGATATATGGTTGTTAGTCGATCCAGATAAGTTGACCACTCGTTAAAGACTTCGGCTATAGTATAGTCTAGAAGGTGATGGAAGATATATTTCTACACACAATCGCACCTGGATGTTACAAGTACTCCATTTGTTCAAACTGTGTAAATATGTCGTCCTCGAATAAAAGAATCGCCTTCACGTCTAGTCCTTCTTTGAACAGCGGCGCCTCCGTGGCATAATTGGTAGCGGCGCGTTGGACCACATATCACTACCACCTGAGTTCGAATCTCGGCGTGGGCATATCTGAAGGGTGTTTCATCTTTGACTTCGCTTCATTACCTTTGGAGGTCGCTTGCCGCATTTAGCCTACCATGCGCACAAAAGTGGCCGCGAAACATCAATCATCATCATCTTCTTTGAACAGAGCCTTATCTGATCGTGCCATTTCATTCTGCTAAACGCCGCCAGTGATCGTTTTCGGGTCACGCAAACACCAATTCCTACCGAAGTATTTCCCACGAACCAACGATGTTTTCTCTGTTATTTTAGCATTACTAGCTAATGTATAAACCGCCTAAACATACATCCGTGATTTTCCAAACAACAAAAGACAATGAAAACAATTTCGTGGGCGTGTTGAAATTCTTTGATTGATCGCCATCCATAAATATCGTGATGATAAAACATTTTGATCAAAATTCCTACTTATCACGATCCCTACCTCTTGTGTACATTAAATATAATGTAACAGTTGATTTGTGCGAATGGCAGAAACTGACTTTGCAGCCAATTGATTTTAAAATGGGGAATGGACGGACGAACGGATGGATGAATGGATGGATGGATGGACGGATGGATGGATGGATGGATGTTATCTTTCCTCGAGTATGTTTTAAAAAATAAGCGACATACCAGGAATAGAGTTAAACAACGACATAGAACAAACTGGGTTAAGAATAATAAATGAAGTCGGGCGTATTTTTAACTTGGAGAGTATTTAACTTCGCGGGTATTTAATACGTACATAGACAAGAACTCTTTGTTTTCAAAATCCAGAGACCACATACACAAAGCTGATGGGCCATCGCATAAAAACCGGCACTAACGATATGTTGTATGTGGGCATGTATGCTTTTATCTGACACTATTAATTATTATAAATATAAAAATTGTCCTGTTTACATGTTACAGTTTAGATTCTGAGAAATGTTTTGATTCAATTTGTCGTACATCTTTATTTATAAATCAGTTGGCATACTGCCCCTTAATCATTGGCTTTATAATAGGTATCAATCTCTTAATGTCAAAGTTAGATGGAAAGGCTAACTCAGCAATACCTTTACTATTACATGTGGTATATGCCAAGACAGTATAGTTTATCCCCCATTTTATTCAATGTTTTTATTAATGACATATTATTGCAGCTATAGTCTAACTCCTATGCCATTAGTATTGGACGGATACATTTTAACTCGCTGGTGTACGCAGATGATGTGACTGTTTATTGTACCAATGAAATGGTTTACACTGTTTGAACGATATTTGCTATGTATACAGTAATTAGTAGAAATTTAATTTCAATGTTAAAAATACAAAATGTGTGTGTGGGGGGGGCGTGTATTTTAGGATACATAATATTTTATATGATGGCACTGGCTCAGAACATCAAAACCTATACGTCTTTTAAAACCTATACCTCCATTAATGTATACATATAATGTAATTAAATCAATATATTGTTGAATTTAAGCATACAAAAACGTACACATCTATACATACGTAGACCTATATTATGCTTAGGCTACTCATCAGCCTGTGGAACCAGATAATAATCCGCTTTTCGTACGTAACAAATATGTCACGCCCACAGAGAAGCGGTTAATATAGGCTACGCACAAAAAGCTGAAGCAAACAAAAAAGTACCATTTGACACTACAGTTCGCAGTTAACAACACGTGCATGTAGTTCAATAGTAGGTTATCATATATAAAAAATAAATACTTTGACACCAAAAGTTTACATTCAGCGGTAATGTGCTGTGGCTCAAAGGTAACCTATACATAAAAACATTTCGACACCACAGATTCTGATCTCAGCTCCATTCTGGGTTAGAATAGCTAGATAAATCCTACCTACATCAATCATAAGAACAGGGGTCCGATAGGTTCGGCATCACCAAGTTGTTGTTTAATAGGGGTGAAGTCTTATGCCAACCAACATAACAGTTTCAATTGAACACACGACAAAGGTGTGTCGAATCCAGGACATAATCCTCTTAGGAAGAACAGAAATATAAAAACATATATTTTAACATATAGTTTAATTCTATTTCCATCAAATACAGTAGCCAGTAACTCTTAATAAATGACAATTTAGTTTAATTGCAATTCATAGTCAGGATCTATTGCAGATGAGGGAGGTCAACTTGTAAAGAAATTAAGCACGACATTTGTTAATCTACTTGGTATCATTGGAAGTCACATACTTGTCACTTTCCATAGGAATCCACTAGGCCATTGTTTATAAGGAAGCCAAGTATTATCTCGCAGCAACATTACTTGATGTAAACATTATCAGAACTACAACTATTAGAATTATGGAGGTCACCAAGAATCAGAAGAGTGGACACAAGATTACACAGGGTAGATATATGTACAGCAAGAAGAATGCCCGGAAGATGATGATGATTTATGTTTTAAGGCCACTTTTGTGCACATGTTAGTCTAAATGGGAAGAGCGACCTCCAACGGTAATGAAGCGACGTCAAAGATGAAACACCCTTCAGATATGCCCACGCCGAGATTCGAACTCAGGCGGTAGTGATCTGTGGTCCAACGCGCTATCGTTAGACCAAAGAGGCGCCCTTGTATGCCCGGAATACAGCCCTTAGATGGGAATGTTCCAACCTTGTTGCATTCTCGTGTAAGACTGTCATCACCACTGACCTTGAGATGAAGACCGTAACCAGTACTAGCCCCCATACATAATCCACATAATGCTGCTGTCTCAGCTACAAAGCTACGTACTACCATGAGGGAACGTGCTGGTAGTTCCCGTGAAACCCTCACACAGCTTCTCATTGACATAACCTCTGATGCTCCTATAGAATAGAAGTCCGTCCAGAACTCGGCAACCCAGAGACTATCGAGTGGTCACTGTGTCGGGATCGGGCAAAACATCTACCGAAGAACCCAAGCTCAGTCGGAGATCTGGTCTTAGAAGATGAGTGGACCAAGACCAACGATGGAGATAAATATTATGATTTATGACAACGGTGTAGACTCATCAAAACGGTTGATCGTCTTTGGTACAGATGATGGACTACGACACCTTTCGATTTCTACTACCTGGTTCCTGGATGGGACATTCAACATTGCTCCATCACTATTCAGTCACCACTATGCGATTCGTGCACCTTTCAGCGACTCTTCTGTCACTTATGTCTACGGGTTCCTGACTAACAAGAACCAGTCCACATATGAGAAGTTCCTTTCCGCCATACAGGATCGTTGTGACACCGTCGGATTCCAGGCTGACCCCACTACTTTGAGTTCGCTTCTGTGAAGGCTGTGACATCAATCTTCAAAAATGTTTTGATATTGCTGTTCTTCATATGAGGGGATTATGTCCTGATTGACTTTATCTTGAGGTATTATTATCTGAGGGGATTATGTCCTGAGGGGATTATGTCCGAAGGCATTATGTCCATTTATCGTACACTACCGGCGTCGCCAGGTTGTTGTTACCAGATCAGGATCTCGGCGGGCTAACCAACATAACAGTTTCAGTTGAGCACCTCTATATGGAAGCAGCGATGTGACTAAGCTACTAATAAAGTAGCAATACTGTACAGTGGATTATTACTGGACTAGAACGAAATATCGCCTCAATCCTGAGTAAATGCTATGATTTACTCAAACCTTACAGCTAATCCTCATACGTTTCCGTTCATAACTTAGTGTACAATGCGTGTGTGTGTGTGTGTGTGTATTGTGTGCGTGCGGGCGAGCGGGCGTGCATGCGTATGTCTGTCTGTGCGCGCGCGTGTGCTTGCATGTATAACATTCGTGATATGTTTTATCTATTTATCTGTATCTACATGCATCTCTACTTACAAGAATTTTATCAAAGTGTATCATCTATCGATGTCAACTGTATGTATCCTTTATTATGGAGGTTTATGGGAACAAATAAATTGCCATCTGTCGTATATTTATTGCTGAACTTGTGATGCTTATTGCCATTAATGGTAGGATTTCCGATTGGCCATTGAATTTACATTTGTCGGTCTTATCATAATGTACCTCTAAACGATTGATGTGAATCAACATTATGATTATAAAAATCCATCGATTAATAATTACAGTTTTATTGTTATTTCGGTTAGGCGCCGTCTTTGTTATTATAGTTACACGTTTATATTTGTCATTTAAATAAATGGCACGTAAGCATGAATGAAGAACAACTCTTATTTTCTTAAGACGCATCAGCAAGCTTCACAGTGTGTACGTGGCCATTACAGTGTGCGGATGACGGCAACTGTACACAAGAGCCAAATGGACTCGGTAGAAGATGCTTCACCGCAGAGACCGCGGTTGGTGTTAAGTCACATCCCCAAACGCAGGAGGAATCGCTTGACATTTGGCTTCCAATGGGAACTTTCCCGTTTCGCAGACCAGTCGTACCAGGTCTGTCCGCGTGATTGCACTAATTGGTCCAACTTGACGCTATGGTCGGGGATCT
This sequence comes from Paralvinella palmiformis, assembly GCA_025642065.1. Classification (NCBI taxonomy): domain Eukaryota; kingdom Metazoa; phylum Annelida; class Polychaeta; order Terebellida; family Alvinellidae; genus Paralvinella; species Paralvinella palmiformis. The sequence continues at coordinate 1,682,202 of JAODUP010000037.1, read as the reverse complement.
GGGGCCGGTGTCTGGTCATAGGGGTAGCGTTCTAATTGCATTAAGCTTTACCTGTGGGTTATTAGCAAAGGCTAAGATGTGGACTGGGTGACCTTGGTGATCTGCATTAAGCCTCGTAGCGTAGCTGTGCAGGGTACTCGCCTGGATTGATTTCATCAATGGATACCGTTAACGGCAGGAATGGCTGTCAGGGGATTCGTGGTCTCAGTGGTACACATAGTGAGGACCTGGTCTTTTATCCCCTTACACAGTTTGAAGGTTAAAAATAGATATAAGTGTTTTGTGTACATACTGTTGGTGTGTGTTTTAGGGTACATAGTAAGAGGCAACAGGCACAGAGCATCAACATATCTAAACATCCTTCGAAACCTACCTCCATAAATCTAAATACAACTATACATACATTAATCTAAAAATAAAATCTTCCATACCTCCACATATTGATAGATGTGTGCGTATACCTAAGCATGTGTCTGGTCTACTCATCAGCCTGTGGGGACCAGCTAATTCGTTTTCGTACGCGACAAATATGTCACGCCCACAGGAAAGCGGCTACATGCAGGCTACGTACAAAAAGCGGAAGCACGTAAAACACATACCATTTGATACTACAGCTCGCAACAAACAACACGTGCGTGTGGTTCAATGGTGACTTGCTACATACATATCATAACTATTTTGACACCACAGTTTACATTCAACAGTAATTTTCTGTGGTCCAAAAGAAACCTGTATATAAAACATTGTGTGTGTGTGTGTGTGTGTGTGTGTGTGTGTGTGTGTGTGTGTTCACTGGTTACACAAGTAACTTAGTCAATCATAGTATAATACTGTATCGTTATATCACTTTCATCTCTTCTCACACACACACACACACACACACACGCACAGCCTTGTGTACTATTCATGTACAAACTATTGGCAAGGCCAAGATAAAAGTGATGATAATTTATTGATACAGAATTGTTGACATACATTTTATGAGTATATTTCTACAAATGACGTCTGATAACTGATGGAACACATGTACGTATATATTGATTACTAGTTGTAGTTTGTTAGCTTGAAAATAATAATAATAATAATAATAATAATATGACACTAGCCAGTTAACTCCAACCAACCACAAAATATACTCAAAATACTACACTCATGCTGTAATTAAACAAGTAGAACAAACATACTTTTACAATCATCTCCCAATGATTATTTGAATGATATTTATGAAGACAAATTTCATTAATAACTATATATATATATATATATATATATATATATATAAAGAAAAGAATATGATTAACTATTCCAGAATAATGAAAGTATTGATGGCAGCAATAAAATCTAAATATTATAATCAATCCAACCCAATTTGAACGAAACTATTTCAGCCAATTACAATTATATATGTTTTATGCCGAATTAAATACTCATTTCGGTAGATTAAATATTAACCTATGATTATTTAAATTATACTTAAGAAGAGTGTGAAGAGTAGACGCAGTGTGCTTTTCAAAACAAAAAGGATCCACTAATGATGGGTTATTTCCTAAAGTAATGTTATACATTTCAGTAACAACGGTATTGGAAATCCAATCACTGTAGCTGCGACTAATGAATACGTGCACCCAGAAAGGTCCAATTGCACGTATATGGATGTGTCTGGGTCTACCTCGTCACATGCACACTACACACCATCATGTGATATCATACACTGGTCATGAATCAGTTGCCTATACTAGCCATATTGTATTGCTGAAAACAGGATTATCCAACAAACCTGAAAGTACAGAAAAAGATATTTGCTGAAATAATAATGTCCATTAGTTTTATATCGCACCAAATCTACGAATTTCAAGATGATATAATTTATTAGATTAAAATATAAATTCAAAAGAGTGGCGTTTCAAATAAATTTAAATACAGTCACAAATGAATGAATGAACGTGATGAAAGTTTGTGTGGTCAAGAAAATAACAGGAATTTATAGGAATTAATAATAGTTTCAAAATGTCATCTCTCAGAACTGATACATGTATATGATTTGAGAAGAGTGAAGTGACTTGTATACATGGTTTCCAGTCAACTCATTAAGGCAGATTACCTAATTAAATTGTCACAACAGAGAGGAATATGTCTAATTAAATTCTTAAAGAGACAGAGATGTGGGTATAATTGTAATAATCCTCATGTAATATGGAAATGTTGATGAGCCAGTGGGTGAGTGCTGTGATTAGCCTCAGGCTGAGGCTAATCACTATTGCTGAGTCCCTTGGCCCTAGTAACAGCTGGGATATAAATGACCAGGAGGCAACATTCTATTGAAATATCCCTAAAACATAACGAAAAGATGAATTCAAATTCTAATCTGAAGGCTTGCAATGCAGCACCTTACCACTGTGATCAAAGCTCCCATTTTATTTATATATATATTAATATATACAGGGTTCACACACATTCTGACATCTCAGATTCCAAGACTTTCCAGGACCTTCCAATGTCAAATTCAAGGACCTTTTCAATGAATTTATTAATTTAACGCCCAAAGAAATACCCATATTTCAGTTCACACACACACACACACACACACACACACACACACACACACACACACACACACACACACACACACATGCATGCACACACAGAGGTAATATAAAAAAACACTCAATACAGATCAGTCATGGGGTCAATTGAATTCAAAAATTGGAATTGATGGTCAATTCCACAAATGGAATTGATTATTTTAAAAAATGGAATTGGAATTCACAACTTTTGAATTGGAATTGAAGTTTCCTACAAAAAAAATTAAATCTGCAAATTAATTTACCATTTAATTAAATCCTACTTGGACTATAAACTACTCAGAGTAGGTATTCCAAGTAGGTACTCGGAGCATGTATTCGGAATACCTACTCATGGTAAAAAGTGGTAGGTTAAAAAAAAGAATCTGTACAAATGGAATTTGAATTGATAAATTTGATGTGGAATTGGAATTGACCAAATGGAATTGAGTGGAATTGACCAAATGGAACCGACCCCATGTCCGGTACAGATGTACCACCGGTTTTTAAAATGGTGGTGTTAGGGAAGGGGGAACTGTACATGGCCTTCTTGTTGTACACCGTTCACTCGCTCATTCAAACCTTTGGCAGATAGCACAATCTACAAAACTACAATGCTATTATAATTCAAGCACGACTACTGTAACCCGTATCTGACTGCTAATTTTTAATACCGAACTCCACAATACCTAACCGGGGTAACAGCGCCATCTGGATGCCTGCACCCAGCAACGTGTACTTACTAAGAATGTAGCAAATGACGTCATCAAGCCTTCTTTTAGGATCTCCGACAAGCCTCCATAATCATCCTCATCTATTTTCTGATATGAGCTAAAGTACAGGTAGACTATGGCTGTGTTCAGCGCAAAAAATCTGAAACAACATCGTTACTACGTAAATAAAAACCTAGCCTCCCATTAGGTAAACACCAATCGTTTACTACAAAATTCTCTAGAAAGGGCAACGTTTAGAGGGAATCCCGTTTCCTTAGCCAAACAGTTCGGCAGAAGATTTCAGTTTTACCGCAGCGACGACGACTACGTTTACAGCTGTAAACGAGATCCATGCCAGTTGGATGAACTTACAGTATGATGCCCAATATGCCTTTTATTGGTAGAACACCCCACAGTACGCCTACAACAATGCCCACTAGCTGCCGCATCCAGTAAATGACATCTAGAAATTCATCCTGCAATAAATAAAAAATGTGCTTCTTAGAAACATGTCTATCTAAACTCAACAGTATTAGTGATGGTACATAGTAAAGACGAGTTCTTGTCGCATCTACGACATATGGCTATCGGATGACTAGCTAGGGAAACATCACACAAACACAGGTACGAGTCAGATTCGAACCCAGAATCTGGAGGCTTCGGGCATGATCCTGTAACCATTGACCTATCAGTTTGCCCTTTTAGCAATGAGTAAATAAAGTATAAACTGTATATATCGAAATGCAATGGGTTTTCACAAACTTCAGGATATACATTACATATACAATGTGTGTGTGTGTGTGTGTGTGTGTGTGTGTGTGTGTGTGTGTGTGTGCGTGCATGAGCATGCGTGTGTGTACACCCACATGACCTGAACACTAACATAAAATGATTTCATAATTAATTCAATTTATTTCCTCAACACATAATCTGTGATTATAGTACAATCAGCAGGTTACCAATACAACAAGTGAAACTCCGATGCAGCTAGGTTATTCATACGAGGCTTATGATTCGTTAACATATGACCTTATGTTAATCAATTAGTGGCATTTCCAAATACCAATTTCTCATAACAAAAGGAAATATCAAGACATGATCATGAATAACTACTTCAAGAGTTGAAAACATTCAAAGTCAAGACATCGGGCTGGAAAATACGAGAAGTAAACCGATTGTATGAATGTGATCTTAGCCGAGTCAACAGACGATCGGTCACACATAACCAGTATTTTACTACGGTTCGGTGCTGCTAACACAGGTAGATTGATTTTGGCTTCACTCTCGAACTCTTGGGGGAGTTCATTTGTTTTAGATTTATATATTTCAGTTTTTTTCATCTCTTGTACTAATAAATACTCCTCCATCCACTTTGGCACACACACTCACACACACACACACACACAAAGAGAGGGGGAGAGACTGAGGAGGTATTGCGAGACATTTCACTGACAAAATTTGTCATGAATAAAGATTTGCATGTGGTAATGGATCATGACGAGTCCATGTCAATTCAGTTCGTCATAATGTAACCATAAACTGCTTTCTTACTACCGGTACGTCTATCACCCAAAGCTGAAATTACGATATAATGTTTAACACGGTTTGTGATATGCTGGCACTGTTTGTTACAGGTTTTTTCTGAGTAATACTCTGTGAGTGACTTTTGTTTAGCTTTTGAAGCAGTAACTTTCACATTCAAATATGGCTAAAAAGCAACTTGATTAAATACTAGTTATAATACAATTTCCAACGTGGAACTCTATAAGAAGACGGGTTGCAACAGCGCTGTCCTCGAAATCAAATGCCGACGACTGAGATGGCTGGGACACGTCCTGGGAATGCCCAAAAACCACCTAGAAAAAGGAAGCGAGGACGGCCAAAGACGACATGGCGACAGACAGTAATGAGGCTCAGGCCTCAGCTAAAGACAGGACCATGTAGCTAAACACTGTTGTGGCCTTATGTCCCACTGGGGACGAAGAGGATAAGTAAAGTGAAAGTGATAATAGAAACAATATCTTTTTTAATGAGCGTCGAGTTGTTCATCATTAATTCTGGTCTCCAGCTACTGCAGCAGAACAGCAGCATGTATTAATATTTAAATTTCTGTTCAGCAATTCGCTTATAAGATGGATATTAAAAACTTACATACATACATACAACCGAACAAGATGTGAAAACGAACTGATTTACCTCTGCTGCCAGTGGCAAGTATTGTGTTTGAGTTTTAATTACTGGTACGTGTATGCCTGAATTTGGCATAATTACATTTGCAGGTTAAGTCGTAAATGATTCATAACAGAAAAATGACAGTCTGCTTAAAGCACCGATGGCAACATTACAGACTGAGATGATAACATGTGATGGTTAAAGCCTTTTACAAATTCACAGATCAACAAAAAAATAAATTTACAAGTATTAAACTAGAGGCTTCTGGTATTGCTGTTAGCTTATCGCTTGGCTTATACCAGCTGGGAGTGTATTTCTGTAGTCTAAAATGCTTTCATTATTCATTACAGGACATATTTGTTGATGTCTCTTACAAAGGAAACATGATAATAATAAAATCACCAAAACATGGTTACCTAAACTAATTTAGAAACTGAATTTTCTTAATTCTGATTATCGTCATAAATATTGAAAGGTTATATAATAAGAACATAAATCAACTACTTTAACCAACGATATTAAGCAAAGAAATTATTTTACAAATAGAAACCAATGTACGTCAATTACATTTGCAAATTCAGCTCGACAACAACGATAATAATTTATTATGACTGTCAATACGGTAATGTCTAAGTGCACAATTTAGTGAAGCGCATACAGTTAGTTAGGACACTTGATGAATTTAAAATAATAGACACTAATAAAAACATTACTAGCCAGCCAGGCATGTAAATACATAACAATCTGCTACTAGTACTAGCCCACAGACGTTATCATTAGTCCACGACTGGTTTCCTTAAAATGAATAAACTCCTGCAACCTACAGAATAAACTACATGTATCTGTCAGCACAGCTTTAATTTCACGCATGCACACACTTCAAATTTATCAGTGCTCATAACAGACGCTGAAGGCTAGCGCGGGCTAAATATGTTTAACATAAATCTACAGTACGTGCATAACAGAATATTTTGATCAAATGACGACCACACTCTCTAAATAAGTGTTTGCTTTATATGAGCCATCTCAAAACAATCTGCTAGTTTGGGTGATATATAAATATATTTTATTGTGGGCGAAATTCTACAGTGTGATTCATTACATCACAGTGTTATACACAACACAATACGGCATGGATCCCAAATATTTCAGTTTTTGTTCCAGAACAGCCTTAAAACCATATCAGTTATAACACGAACATTGTTATAATATATTCTACACAATATCACATCATGTTTCGTATTTTAATAGCAACGGCAATTATCGGTGAATAAATGTAGTAACATATTGAATGTGTGTCAATCCATAATTCTCGTTTACAAAAGCGATCTGTATCGCGAGCAACAAATTAATGCATCTAAAGTAAACCAGTTGACAAAATGATCAAACAACATTACACTAAATATCATAAATTTAAATCGGATGATAACTGGGATGACATAACCTTTTCAATTGAAGATCACATTGCAGACAAAGGTATTTGAATTAGCAGTAACATGCTGAAATTAAACAAGACTACGACCAATTTAATTGTCTAATAACCAAGCAAAATATGAAGAAAACTGAACTTCTTCACATTAAGGTAGGCTTCAGTCATAAAATGTATTCCTTGTCTATAAGAAATACTGAGGGGGTTTAGACTGAGGGGTTTTTCACCGGTTACCCTCTAATAAGCATCTACATTGAAAACAGAACTGTACAGCAGAACGAGTACCATGCACACACAAAAGAGAACATATAGCACAGGTTTTGTTTCAAATGCACATTAACTTCCTGTATATTTTAGACCATTGTACCAGATCATATTTCAAACATTCAAGGTACGGTGCAGAATGTCACCGCTGTATTTTAGGCAGTCTAGTCCAATATTACATACCCAATCAGAATGCTGTGATCTGAACCTTGTTCACTTTTGACGGTATTAAACAGACAGAGAACAATGTACGGGGCAGGGAGGAATCTTTCCAAGCATCAGTTCCAACGCTGTAGAATGGCTTACAGCAAAACCTTGGTTATAAAACACAGTGGGATATAATGAAACAGAAGCTTAATTCAAAGCGCACATTCACTACCATAGTGAATAAACTTCGATATAAAAAATGCATATAATGAAAGCTGGCAACGTTGGGCTGGTTATAAAGTCCAGTGACTGTTATGTGATCATTGCAATCATTATTTGGATGGCCCAAGAAGTCTCTCAATTCCAGTCTGCTGTAAGTCATATAATGGTTGATGTCATCACTACCTGATGATCAACTACAGACAGGTGAAGTCGTCACAGACTAAATTATTATCAACGTCGAACATGTTATTAAAATGATGATTGATCATCACCACGCTTCTCCAGTGGAGCGACCACCATCATCACATGCTGAAGCAGATGACTTGTATATAACAATAATAATATACAAAATGTATACAGCGCCCTATATAACCTGTAAAAAGGTTACTCTAAGGCGAAATCACTATCTTATATCATTGACCATTATTTCCCTATATGTGAATGCCATTCAGAATTTAGCCAGTCAACATCTTGATACAAAGAAAGTGTTTTATAACCAATTTTTTTTATTCCTTAAGGAATATGTTGAAATAAAAGATCAAATTAATTGTTGTGTGTCCTCCAATCAGAGAAAACGAATGCATTACCTCAATGTCTACTAAGTTATTGTTTTAATTTTCACCAATTATTACCCATACATTCAGTTTCTGATATTGGACACTTGACATCTATTGATCTAGATTAGAAAACTATCATTTACAGTAAAGTGATTTCCAATTTCCCTTATATTTATAGAAGTATCAGTGGTAAGGCAATAATGAGCAGATTTCGATTTGCAATTACTGATGTCACTAACAAGTGTTCTTTTGTTGGTTGATATGGATTACTCATATCTGTAATTCTAGAATGACAATTACAGAACAATCTAATAGCAATTTAATATTATAGAATTTCCTTTATAAGTAGCTTCTCGTAAGCGTGACCGCACAACCAACAGCAACATCAGGAGCATCGTCGACTCCTTCCCTACCCAGACTTCGTAAGACTACTTAATTGTGAGGTCTTGCCCGTGGGATTCAATTCGAGTAATTGATCTAATTGGATTTTATTATGTGTGTGTTTTTGTTTGTATATCTTGTTTTCACGTCATATCATTGTGTGCCATATTCAATAAACTCTTCATATCTCAACATACATGATATACTAAGTGAAATTGTGCTGTTTTTATACAATGCATAATTTTGTTTTTCAACAAGATATCGGAAAAAGGACAATCCCTTTCTACAACATGTCACACCTCCAAACTTATCATCCATTCGACGAGTTGTCTTTCGACAAAATGTCGTGCACCAGAATATAATAGGAGAAAACTGTCAAGGTTTTATGTGCTAGAGGCCTATGGCTGACCATACTGCCAGTTAAACCATAAAGACTTCCCAATCTAGTTGGATGAATGTCACATCATGTTTAATCTGGTCCACAATCTCAACATATTGTATTATTGCTTATCTTATTAATGAGGCAATAAAACTAGATTGGCATCTATACTATACAGTGATATGATTTGGATGTGCCTGTCTAATCAGGCTAACTGTGCATTATCGTAACCGCTAAACCTAGGCCCTGGTGTCACTGTCTGATTTTCTATTGTGCACATTTTGTATTGATGCATGCACAGTATACCTTTTTATCAAGGTCATGCCGACACTGTCAATGGCTTAACATCATTTGCCTTCATTGCTGACCAGTAATGCACACATCTAGCACAACGGTTCATGTCAAAGTTAGGCTTAACTTATAGCACGGTTGGCCACACATCTATGACACCTGGCTTCAAGCTTTGGCCAGACTCTGTCAAAAGGGTGTGTGATCTTTCACTTTGCTTCAGCACTTTCGGAAATTGCTCATCCCATTTAGCATGCCCTATGCATACACATTAAAACAATCCACATTCAATTTTTTAAAGATAATTCTGAGCCACAATGGAAAGCTTACTGAGCTAGATCCGACCACGAATCAACGAAAACCAGAGAAGAAAAACATTATTCTAAAAAATTATCTCCACGAATTCAACATTTGGTGCCTTCCTAAGAGGAATTAAAACAAAACCTATCCGCGTGATTCATGCCCCTTATTTACTATTTAATCAAATGACACTTGACCCATACAGTCTAATTTCCCCCCCAACAGAATGACACTATCCGCTGTGCTCAAAATCAGATTGGGCTCTTCGATCAGGATTTGTCTCACATATGTATTATATCATCTTTATTCTTCATACACACACACAACAATATTTACATAGCCAGACACTTTGTCACATATATTAACCCATCATAGATACTCCAGTCTATAATTTTGTCACACAGAATGACAACCAACTGTGAAGGAAGAGAGTCTGAGCTCCACAATCTAGTTGTAACACACAGAATCATTATCGATTGTGAACGAAATAATTCCAATAGCTCCCCAGTCTGACTGTATTCAGTCTCATCTGATCGTAGACTCTCTATTATCTTAAGACTGATAATTATATCTGTACGAACAACTAATGATAAATTAAACTATGCAGGAACCAAAATAGCACAACTTCATAATCATGTGATAAAGATAAAGGCACAACAAAATCATTAGGAACAGTCTTGACAGGACATTTTCAGTTAAATAAATATATCTTTGATAATTTTCATCTATCAACTCGTGCCTATTTCAGACAAGTCAAAGACGAACGGATTATTCTTAATTCAAAACAACTACTCTACAAACGATATCTATTCACGGGAACCAATCTGTACATTAGAAACGCATTGCTTATGTTAATAAACATTGGCCGTCAGCCAATCAGGTTGCTAGAAACAAGTCACATGCCCTAAATCAGGTCATTCCATATTTAATGATCAGATGAAGGTAGTAACTTACAAAATCTACCACCATCAGCATAAAAAGTATTTACATGCAAAAACAGGTCCTTTAATGATGACACTTTAAATGGATTTAGAACTTGATGTAAAATTTCAGACATTGGGGAATTTCTATAAATGCTAATATCAGAATCTGATGTACAAATGTTAATTTCACTTTGAATGAAATAATAATTATTTTACGTCAACGCTGCTTGGCAGATCTGAACAAGGTCAAAGTTCAGTATTGTCACATCCCTAGCATATCTGCCAGTTTTTTGCTAAATTGAACTATACTAGCAGAATAAAGACACAAATGAATGCTGATGTTTTCTGCTATATGGTTAGTGGTAATCTTTAGATTATAAACCTATTTTCTGGTTCGCCGAGAATAAAAATCGACAAATTGAGAAGTGTTTGATAAGAAAGGCTTATTCAGTGAAGCCCAATGCTGAATTAGCCATAACCATTTTCACTCTCACTATATAAATAAAATTTCAAATTATCAAGAACGTGTAGCCATTAAACTGTAATGAATACATCTTTTAATTGGGGACACCATTTAAATAAGAGGTGTGTTGTCTTAAGCCAAGACCGTAAAATATCAATCATCCGTCTTAAACCGAGATTCCATATACACTGTAGAATCTACACATTATGCGAATCCGACAAAAATGGAAAACATGTAAACGTACAAACATGATTCCATACGCGTGACTGCATATGTGATTTCCGAATGCGACAAAACGGACCGCTCCATGTAATGACATAGCGACTGGTGTGAATGCAAATCGGACGGTTGAATCTATATTTTTACAACATTCTGGATTCAACTGTCCTATTCAAGTGTCCAGAGAGGCTTACCCAAGAAACACATGGATGCAGCAATATCGCATACTGCGTATGTATAATCTTGGCTTTAGGTGTAGCTGGCACTCGCAGCCAGATTTTGCAGTGTGGATTATAAGAATTGGTTGTACAATTTCATCACATTTACAAACTACAGCTGGTATGTGCTAGTTTTTCTTATAGAAGCGCAGTTACTAAAATACAAAATGACGCTATCTAGACGGAAGCCAATGATCTCGGCCCTTGACAATTTCAGACCATCAATCTCGGTCCAGTTTTTTATTATAATCTTCATATGTATTACGCTGTTTTATGTCTATATTGTTATATCAATTTTAAATCACTATATTAGTGATACTATATGTGAGAGTTCTATTGATAAATTGTTTTAGTATTATCTTTTTTTCCATGTATTTTATGTTCCTTCATTTATGGAGGTCAAATAAATTAATTATTATAAAATTTCTCTGGTAACAGAAGATGAATAAAATAAAGAAATATTTGTCCAAGTATAACGACAATGAAGAATGTTGTATTCATAGTTTGAATGGTAAATTAGACTATTTTGGTTTTTGTATTTGAAATAAAAAGCTTTTGAATTAACCACTATTATTAATTTCTCGTTCAAAGGAATGGAAAAATGTGTTATTAATCAATTGTAGGTAGATAATATAATTATATATAATAAATATACAGATATAACACACTACACCATTGAATCCATGTAACATGTGTCAATAATGTAGAGATTATATATAAAAATCCACTTATATTTTATACCGCCATTAAGACGAGACTTTGTGTCAACATTTTGACACTTATTTTGGGGGTCGGCTTAATGGCCGGTGCTATTTCAGTGTCAAGAAATCCAGTCATCAGGGAAAAAAAATTTCAGTGTGTTATCAGCCATCTAGATGCTAGTGACCTAGGTCCTAGTCTAGATGCAAATGGACGTCAATCGTTATTTTGATTTAAACTCATGCAGTCATGGAGTGAAACAAGTTGATGATAATTATACATGGCTTTATTATGAAAATCAATATTTATATGTAGAATTATCTGATTTTGTAATTATGATGAAGGTAGCGCCAGTAACAAGACAACTCATACCCAAGACATCCCGTACCCAAGAGTGTTGTATCTCATTTGTTTGGTGGCATAGACATTAGGGTGCCCCGATATACATATTTTGTATGGGCTTATTTATACTAATAACGGTATAATTACTGATTAATTAATTTATTTTCATTAGAGAGTTATAGTTACTAGCTTACCTCATATACCCGTAATTTACATTGTCTTGGTTATTGCCTCGTTAGTGACCAAAACGTACCATCAAAGGCTCAGTAATAAATATCATATTTATGTTTAATTACTTCTAAGCGATTGACTTCATATACGGTTCATTGAATGTTTAATCACGCCGTTAATTTAAGTTTGAGATCCTACGTATGCACTAACAGTTTGTGTAAAAGATGGTTATAATTTGCCTTGATCTATTGACAGTATACAAAACACATTGGTATGAATAACGAATTATGAAAAAAATTGGATGGTAATACTATAAATCGTGATAATTTAGGCCTAAAAACCATCCTCGGCTTAATGGCTGGGACCTACGGTAAATACCATAATCGTCCACGAAAATAATAATAAAAGTCTATTTTATTTCCGGCTGCAGTTTTCAGCTGTGATCAATGGCTTTGTAAAACAAGTATTAAAAAAAACAATGGCCTTAGCAATAAAATATATGTCTGTCAAATGTTTTTTCTTAAAACAAATTTACACATTTAGTTATGGTGCATAACACACACCCCAAAAAACGATAGAACACAGTGAAAAAAGGTGCATGTTATACATGTATCTATATATACAAGAATCAGGCCAGAATAAATTGGTAAAAAATTGATGTATAACGATTTATCAGCCTGCAATTTAAGACTTCAGTAGATTGCAATAACATTTCTAGATCTAAATCACTAGATTTAACTTGGACCAAAATCAACCTAGGAATTAGTTGCACCGAGATCAACTGTATTCATCTAGGGCAGAGAATTGTTTCTTTATGTCTGTCTTTACCAGGGAAATGTGTCAAACATGCCACTTCAATCTGACAAGCATTGCAACATAGACCTGAAAATCATTAGATTTACACCTCATGAAGTTGCAGAGAAACTTGGAAAACTAAATCCTAACAAGTCTCCTAGTCCTGATGGTATACACCAAAAGGTATTAAGGGAATTAAGTGCAATAATAGCGGAACCACTATGAGCCATCTACAGCCAATCCATCGAAACTGGAATACTGCCTAAAGACTTGAAGAAGGTTTTTATATCGCCAATATTTTTAAAAGGTAGTCGGAAACTTGCCAAAAATTATAGACCAGTAAATCTCACTTCTGTTGTTTGCAAAATCATGGAGTCACTTATCAGAGATCACATCATGAATCACCTCATAAGCAATGAACTGTTTACAGCATGGCAACATGGGTTCATGAAGGGGCATTCCTGTATAGTGTATAACTCAAATACTAAAAGTACTAGATGAATGGACTGAAGCTATGGACCAGGGAAATGATACAGACTGCATCTACCTTGACTTTAGCAAAGCATCTTACTCAGTCCCACATCAGTACCTATGGGATTTCAAGCATACTCTTAGACTGGATTTGAGATTTCTTACTTGGAAGGGAACAACTGGAACAATGCCAAAGGTTGCAGACGTACCAAGTCGAATACCTCAAAGCAGTGTGCTTGGATCATTACTTTTCATTTAATAATAATAATATTTTATAGAGCACCTTATTCAACTGAAATTGCTCTAAGGCGCTTAACATTTAAAACAGATTAAAACATATTCTGAGCTCATATAGATCAAATACATTTCATACATAATAAACTGGTTTAATACTATAAATATGCATTTGCTTTGTTAATGACATGCCAGATGTACTGCAGTCCCACATTCAGATATTTGCAGACCATACTAAACTTTACCATTAAATTTTTTAATTAAGAAATAACTCTTCCATGACAATCCTACTTGGAATATAAACTACTCAGAGTCATAGTAGGTATTCCAAGTAGGTATTCTGAGTACCTACTCCAATCACTTATTTGGCACCTCAGTGGTCTAGCAGTAGCATATTGGACCACAGATCACTACCACTCATGTTTAAATCTCAGCGTGGGCATATCTGAAGGTTGTTTTGTCTTTGACTTCGTCTCATTACCTTTGGAGGTCACTTGGCCCATTTAGCCTACCTTGTGCACAAAAGTGGCAGTAAAATATTCAATCATCATCATCACCAATCACTGACTGGAGTAGGTATTCCGAGTAGGTACATCAAAGGGATTAATTGGATAAGCAGTGATTGGCAATCACTGGGTATCCAATTAGTCCCTTTGTCTTTGATATACTTGGATTACATTTCATAACCAATTGTACTATCATCCAAAAGGCTGAGCTATTCAGCCTAGTGGTAGTATCATCCTTAACTTCTATCTGTATACATATCAAATTTGAAAAGTGAGTTAAGTGACACAAGTATTAAGCCAATATGGTGAGCAAGATCAGAGTGCTTGAACACTCTCTAAGTCTAACTCACAAAGATGCCAGTACAGTTGGGAATTTGAAGTTTGAGTGTCCAGTAGCAGCCTGCTACTGGACACACACATGCCACAGTTTGTTGTTCGTGGAGAATCCCCAGGCTGTCACTTATTCGGCACAGCCTCTATGTTGGAGTGGTTGAGAAACTCCTCCCCCATCACTCACAGGGGAGCAGTACGGAAAGATGGAGCCGAAATACCCTGACTGGGTGGTCACTGCCAGAGTGTTTTACGTCCTCAGTTTTTTTTATCGTCCCCCTTTATTTTAAACAATTCAGTGGAGACGGCAGCGCCATTTTAACGTGGGGATCCACCCATGATGTTTTGAGCCGAGAAATTAATCTCTGGAAAAGTTTCGACCTCTTGCGGGGTTCGAACCTGTGACCATGTGCTCGCTGGATGACATGCCACAGTGCTAACCAGGCAGTATATATTATCATATATGTCACTGAATAAAAGAATAATTTGAATTTTAAAAATCTTGCATTTTTGTATGTTTGTAAAGCATATAAGTAATTGAACTGAAATGGATCTAGGCATATAAAACAACCCTAAACTGACATTTTGTGATTCTGTGCACATGACATTGCCAACTCTGAAAACAGATAGTTTATGGTAAATGGTTTAAATTATCCAATAATCAAACATTCTGCGTGCCCTAAGACTAAGTAAACGCCTAACAAATTAAGTTTCAACTCGGGCCTCCCAGTCTCAAAGTTTGTATTTGGCTTTGCCAGTTTGCCGTTTTGGAACCTAAATTAAAATTACCTTATCAGTCCACCGTGCTTCGGCTTTCATAGCCTTGGATAATATTTCCAAAACAGTAGGCTCCTTACTGCCAGCCTTTTCTGTGTGTCTTTTGCGTACAGACATTGTTATTATTATAACATTAGCTGAGATAAAAACAAAACAGTTGTAATTAGCTAGGACTAATTTAGAGCGCAATCATTACGCTAATGCTGTCTTGGGCGATATTATGATGACGTTGAGATATTAGTACCGCAAATGACGGATATTATTACAAAATATCGCCTGAGGTACGTCAGAAATACAGCAAATGAAAACTTTGAAAATAAAAAGTATTTGTGCCATCAAATAATAATACTAGCAAATGTGTAATTAATAAATAATAAAATATTAACTCCGTAAATCTACGGGACCTCTTAATATTTCAGTCAACTTACTGCGTTAAGTAATTTTATATTTCTATAATATCAGAGGAAACTTTCTAAGTTGTTAGTAACATTATATATATTTGTATCATTCAGTATATTATTTATTGAAAATCTGTCGATTTGATTATAAACAAAGAAATTGAAGATTATTTTAGTATATGCTCCCTACACATGAAAACAAGTGTCAGGTGGGTTGGGTCTCAATTTGTCTACGGTGAGTTCTGAGAACGAAGTATAAAAGTACGAATTTAAGGAATGGTTACTGAAACATGAATACAATACCAAGAACAAAGGATAAAGGCTCGGAATATGATTATATTAAACATGATGGCAAACATTTGCGACAGGTAAGGTGGCATTTTATTAGTTTAGCCAAATGTTACTGTTAATATTAATTGTTAGATCTAGTATTATTTTATAATACTAACTTAGTCTACTAGTCTAGTGTCAGTCACTTAGTCTTAGTAGTCTAGTTCAGGGTAGGCATGTTTCTTCCATGGACGGTAAAAACCGGGTTATTTCCGTTATGGAAGAAATAATTTCTTCCCTTCCATTTTGGGAAGAAACCCCAAAATTTGACAAATACTAATATATTTTTCATGCTATTCATACACACACACATATATATATATATATATGTACACTTTAAAAAATTATAATAGGATATAGTCCTCATATCTGTTGGTTTGCAAAAAAAAATTAAGATGGAAAAGGAGGTCTCGGAAGCACTTCAACTTATATGATCCACATATGCAAGATAATGAATGGTATGGACAGGCTAGATCCTAATAACTTCTTTGTCCTCCCACCTAACAACAACACCAGAGGCCACAGTCAAAAATTGTTCATGGGTCGATGCAGGCTAGAATTGAG
Organism: Paralvinella palmiformis; assembly: GCA_025642065.1. Taxonomy (NCBI): domain Eukaryota; kingdom Metazoa; phylum Annelida; class Polychaeta; order Terebellida; family Alvinellidae; genus Paralvinella; species Paralvinella palmiformis. Next base: position 1,665,349 of record JAODUP010000037.1, on the reverse strand, counting down.
GAGAAATGTCTTCAGCTAAAGAACAGTCCATGAATGGAACCCCTGAATAAACATGTGATATCTTGTGCTAGTCTAAACAGCTTCAAATCAAATTTGGATAAATTTTGGAAAGGGGAGTGCTATAGATTGCCATGATTAAAATGAGATATACATTCAAGAAATACAACACAGAAGGACCAGGGAATACCATAACAGGCATTGCCTTTAAATTCCGTATATATGGTATCAAGGTTTCTTCCCAATTTCGACCATTTCTTCCCATAGGAAGGGAAGAAATACCTTTCTTCCGGGAATAAGCCCAACCCTGGTCTAGTTAGACTCTAGTTAGTGTAACTTCAACTTGCATGCTATCAGCTATGATGCTCCGTGTAACGAGTAACAGCGTAGTCTAAACTAGACTAAGTTGTGTAACACTGTTAGCCTGTTGTACTGTAAGTATAATATATTTAACAGTGACTGTTACAATACCAGTGTACAACAATAAATGAAACACTATCACTAGTAATAGTATCAGTATTACCATGACTGTATCAAACGAAAATTACTAAATAGTAGAAATATGCCATGACTTGAGTAGATCACTATACTATATAGCACTAGTGAGTAGATCTATATGTTATATAATAATATATTTGGGAAAATACTATTTGCCCTACATATAATGGTCAGCCTAAAAACCACACAGTAATACACAGGACTGAAAAAATTTATTTTATCACATATTTCTGGGGGTAGATCAATGAGAATTATATACATAAGATTGGAATGATAGAATATGAAACTTAAGATGCACTAATACTCATAATATTTAGTAATTAAACAAGATGTTATCAGGGTTCAAACAGGGGTATTTGAGCATGATTTCGAAAGTGGCATAATTAGGGGGGTTATGGACTATTCACCCTCGGTTGTATTCGCTCTCACCCTTTATTGTTATTCACCCTTAATAAAGGGACTATTCGCCCTTGATGTGTTATATAATAAAATTATATATATATATTTGTTCATCTGTAATGACATGTGATCTGGTCAGTTCACGTTACTAATGTTGCATTACAACAACATTTACAAATAATGACACTGAGTGCCAGCACAGTTGATTATGGTCCAAAAATTGAAGCGGTGCAATGCTTAAAATATAAAAATCACGCAGTATTACAAAATAGTTGTATATTTCATACTATGTAATATAGAACTATTTTGTTGTATTTATGGCATTAATTATTAAGTTCTGTGTGTTCTGAAGTGGTGCCGAAATTTGTTTAAAATGAGAAGTTAACTATTTATTTTAAACGGTTCACCATAAAACAGTTGTGTATTTTTTATTGTAGGTATATTTTTTTAAAGTTCATAATTTGAATAAATTGTGGCATTTTGATAACACAGTGTTAGACATCTCAACATACAAATAAATTATGTAAATACTCTTACCCTCTTTATGCAACTTATTTTATCACCAGAAAATGTGTGTGTGTGTGTGTGTGTGTGTGTGTGTGTGTGTGTGTGTGTGTGTGTGTGTTAAGCCAGCCAATATTATATATAATTATATGAATAGTTATAATTTTCAGTACACTGGAAACTGTTAATCCAAATGATAACTTCTTGGCATAGATTTGTGAACATAGCACATGTAGCACACCACAGTGCTATGTTTCAGATGAATCCATTGGGTGACGCCCAAGATTAGGCACACCTTACTTTGTTTTAGCACTTTGTATTATGTTATAATGTTGTAACATAATAGGAACTACCATAAAACATCCCTATCTTGGTGGCTTAGATAGCTTATATTATCAAATTTGCTTTGATTAACTGCTAATTAAACATAAAATAACCAATATAAATCAAATTGATCACTAATCATAATGTAACCAAACCTACTTTTAAATATGATGTTATTTAGTAAATACACCCCTATAATGTAATAAAACCTCAGTGTCATAGCATGGGTACTGATTTAAATATAAAGTCGTTTTTGTAATAATACTCATGGCAATCTGAACTGCTTATTGTTGTGTTTTATTGTTTATTATATCAGAACATGTGAAGTCATCTGACATGATTGTATTTAATGTTGGGTTATCTAACACCTGAGGTGAGATTAAACCATTCAAAAACCAGCCTCTCTATAATGAATATATTTCAACTGAAACTAAGAGGTGTGCCCTTTAATGGGTGATTCCTTAGAAGTGTGGAGTAATATACCTTGATTCAACATCTTGTGTAGCACATATTGCTTCTCATAATAGTATTCCAGAGATGGTAACTTTGATGTTGTTAATCTGCAGTCTCATAAACTGAGTATCATAGGGTATGAATTAATCACCCAAAGGCAGATAGAAATGTTATCAATTCCATTTTTTACCTACTCTCTTTTTACCTACTACCTTTTCCCATGAGTAGGTACTCCGAGTACCTACTTGGAATACCCACTCCAAATAGTTTAAACTCCAAGTAGGATTGTCATGGAAGAAATATTTCTGAATCAAAAAATTAAATGTTAAATTAAGTTATGGATTTTTTTTTTTTAAATAAGCAATTCCGGAATTGAAATTGCCCATTAATCCCAATTCCGGAATTGAATTGACCCCATGTCTGCAAGTGAGCGCTTGAGATAGATGGCAGAAAAACTAACACAAAGATTTGAACCCCAACTTGGAGTGCTGCACCACTCTGCTCATTCAGTGGTTTATTTTGTATGAAGATACTGATTAATCAGATTTAAAAAAATACAGCAGTCAGGGCTGATATAAAAATTACATACCTTATAATAGTTATATCGGTCTATACACTCTCTCTTTTTCTCTTTCCCTACACCCCCCCCCGAGTTTTTGGCCTGTGTATCTACTGGCCTGCTGCATGATATATGGGCATGATAAAGTGTTTAACTTTTAGCTCATTCAAACATGAGAAATTTACATGGATCAGTTCTACTAAACAGGGTATTTCGCTGTCAAAATTTGATGCACGAAGATGGCATTTTAGCCTCTCATCAACCACATCCCATAAATTCTTTCTTTTGAAGATTTATTCATGTGATATTTATCTTTTACGTTACAGATTCCTGATTGATGATTTTGCACTTTGATTTATTGATTCCCAGCTGCCACTGGTGAGATCATTATGTTGGTTTAACCGTGATTGTACTGTAGCCTACTATCACTCCCCAGTCAATTATTCATTGATTGAGAGAATTTACTATCAGCTACACATCTTTTCATTATACTGACCAGTGGCCACTATATGAAACAGGTCATTCATAAGCTAAATGAAAACACTTTCTCCCGGGCCATCCCACCTTTGGGATACTGCTGAGGAAACTAACTCAAGAGGACAGCCTACAAATTGCCAGCAGAAGGAAGTACCGGTAGTTGATTCAGCCCAGTTGATCCAGATCATATGGAATGATTTCAGTTTCAAAAGTAATTCCTGATGGGGCAAATTATAGAAAGCTATCTGGGTGTCATCTTAATTGCACGAACTGGACTGCTACTATATACTAATATAGTATGTGATTATGGCTGGATCATACTAATTCATAGATAACAGCAGCTTCATGCATTGGGTGGTAGATACAACACTATTTATCTCAAAACGGATTAGCTTTCAACATATGGTTGACAGACAGTACTGTTCTTGTTAAAATATTGATCCATGCTGGTAATATACAATAATACATATACGTGGTTTACTTAAGTTATACGTAAGAGCACATTCAAATAGCACAGTGGTTTGAGCACTGCACTGCAAACCTCAAGATTGTGAGTTCAAATCCAGCTCATACCTGTGTTTGTGGGATTTGTTATACTATAGTGAGCATGATATCATGTCGGACCAAATATATCCAATGGTAATTACCATTTGCACACTGCCATATAATAGAATCATAACATTAAAAAATATATTACATATATATCTATTTCCCTGGATGCTGTTAGCATTTATAATTATATATTCCATCTTGACATACAGGTGAATACCCGACCGGGCTGGAAAACTGTCCTCACGTATTAACATTGATTTAAACCAGTTGAGTGGTTTATATCAACGCCATAAATATCTTCCCAAATCTGAATACCGATTTGCCTGTATTTGAACTAAAATGTGATACAGTCTACTAGACCTTCAACTATAAAACTCACATCTAAATGTATTGATTGGTTGATCTAAAACACTAAGACATCTAAAGTATTTCCGCCCGTTCTGTTGATGTCTTGGCGAATTTCATTGGTCAATTAACTGGCAGTAAACACAACTAAAGTCTTCATACAAGGATCATTACTCAAAGAGGTCTGTGGCATCTTTAATCACATGTTCTCACAAGAAAATACAGGCAATTGATTGCATAGGTCCCAGACCTCCTACTTTTCTCCTACCTTTTTTTGTGGGAACCTCCTGTATTTGGATAAGATCTCCTTTTCAGCATCTTCTAATTCTTGATCTGTTATAAAATGTCAATCCATCAATTTTGTATATGTCAATCAAATTAAGTACATGTGTTTTGGTGAGAAACTTTAATGTGTGTGTGTGGGGGGGGGGCATGCGTGCATGCATGCGTGAGTACATGTAAATATAATAATTATGCGTCAAGTACCATGCTACCTGGATGTTCACATACTTTCAGAAAGTAGATAATGTAGCTGTACACAAGAAAAAAGGTAATATTTTATTCAAATAATGCAAGCTTTTGTCCACACTGTGTCCTACTTTTGGAGTCAGAAGCTCCTACTTTTCCTACTTTTTATATGGCGATTTTTGCTGGGACCTATATGGTTGTAAACTAACTATAAAACTGCAGGTGCTTGGCAGACGCTGACGCTGATTGATGCTCTCTGGAATCATGGTTGACTCACTTGCAAAGGGCTATTTTCAAGGCTTGGTGAGTGATTAGCCATCATGACTAGTTGGAAATGGAAATTTGTTTGCACCAGGCATTTGGGCTACCAGCCAATAATTGATAATTATGATTATCATAATTATTACTAGTTTGTATGCAAGTACTGTTCGATGAGGTGCCCTCAGGTTGTCGAATGTGATATTTTCTCAAAAGCCTGTAAAATCATATTGAAAAAGGCCAGCACATTTAGATAAAACACAGGTAGCATTAACCATCCTTTCTGGTACATGTAGTGTAATTTCTACAGCCTATTGTCATATATTAGTGAATATAAAATTACAGAATGTTATCCTACCTGGGCGGCATTTTAATGTATTACTTACCTGATATGTAGATTAGTATCTGATGGGGATATGGGTAAAGACAGCTTTATGCTGACATTTGCTAAATATTACACAAAGATAGGATTGTAAACATAAATTAAACCAGCACTGTATAAAAAGTGACCACAAAATGATTCTGTTTGCAGACAAATAATCATTGTATGTCTTTGTATTATTACATACTGTTATGTGAATAATTCGGTGAAACTGGTAAAACAGAAGTTTAAATTTTATGTGAAACAGTAAGAGGTTTCCTTGGCCTGATGTTTTAAAACCCTTTCTGACGTTCACCTTTTCTGATAACGATTAACGTTCAATGACGAATGGACGCAAAAGGTCATTCATTATTTAGTTTCAGCCAAAAAAATCAATTTGTTGTTTATCTTAGATTTGAAATTTAATTTCTCTTCTTAACTTTTCAGACTAAAGGATATCAGTCTGTATCATCCCTCTGTTTGTGGGTTGTCTCTAGGGCATCCCTCGTGGCCATCAGTCCCAGTGTCCGGGCTAGAGAAATAACCCAAGTCACACACTCAGGCTATAATCTAAAATATGACGTGCAAGGCCCTTTTAAATAATTTCCTATCCTCTCAAAAGGATTTTTTTTCGATTGGTGCTGCCATCTTTGTTCTTATCCAATAATCCACTTAATGTGCAAGGCCCTTTTAAATAATTTCCTTTCCTCTCAAAGGGATTTCTTTTTGATCAGTGCTGACATCTATGTTCTTATCCAATATTCCACTTAAGGTCTTTGTTAAGCAGCTATTTCTAGTGAGTTGCTGTCCATGCATCTTGTTAAATATTGGAGATATTTTTGGCAAGAAATATTCCATTTTTTTCTTAATGGAAATGTTCATGTGGTATCTCCGGTTTAAGGCCTCAGAGATGTTCCCCATCACCAAACATTCATTGCTGATAGTTGGACATGTTCGCTATATGTAATCGCTGTAATGTGCTCTGCATTGAAATAATCTGACTGACCTTCGACCTTGGTTTATTGTGAAATGATATCGTGGACAATACAAAAATATATATAAAACGAAACTGTTTCCAAACATTCCCATCCGAGGTACGGGTTCCAGCTAGAATATCCAAATTACCCTTTGAGTTACTCACCGGCACAGTTACAGTCACTCAACATATGTCATTAACTATTATAACTTATTATGTACTTTGTTCTAATGATATAGCATGTCTACACGGTTTATGTTTACATCTAGAAAATTATGATAAAATAACAGGGGGGGGGGGAATCCGTGAAGAAGTAATATGCACCACAGCTTTGATCCGTGTTTCATTGACTCCGAGTTATCACCGCTGACTAATATCAACAGACCTTTATATTGATGGAGTATACAGGTAGCAATTAATGTATTTTAAGGTGTCTGGTTGCACCTGTACACCATCTATGGATAACAGTGATGTATTGAATTGAGACTGTTATTTCTGTAATTCCCTGCATAAAATTAGTACAAATCCCATTTACTTAAAAAGATTTATCCCACTAATGATAGGATGAAGGGTGCGGTGTGTTCATCACCTTTCTGGAATAGACGGACGATGCTGATGGATACGATTCATCCCGCTCTCATTCTCAGTGCTACCTGCCTTATGAGACAATCTGGATAAAACATCATCAACCATAGCCACTCTTCAGTTCGTTAGCTGACTTTGGTCACCTTGGGCCATAAAAGACCACCTCTTTTTATAATTCCATGAGCGGTATGATATGTTAGCTTGGATTTACCTGTATATTATTTTGTTGCATTGTTACAGAAAAAAACCTTGCCCTACTTCAGATAACAAACAATAACAGTATAGAGATAATTAGATACCGACGGAGAACTACCATTAAAATGATCCCGCATATAACATCGTCATGATATTATAGTCAAACAGACATCGTGCTCCAGTAGATTACTTTGTCTGATTTCTCAATACACAGCTACACGATAATACACATCTGTGTACTCATTATATTCCGTTGTTTCTCTTAGCTAGGTTGTGATAGCTATAACTATGTCCTGGTTACTGTAGAATGAGAGATAGACATTCATCGTTTTAAGTCGTTCCCTAATGAAGAAACTACTGGTTGAAATGTTCCAGCTGAGGTATTCCTTAAATGGTCATTTTTAGAATATGTGCCAGTTCCCCTAGCCACTGTTTGCAGGAATCATTGCTGTTGCGCACACGAAGTTCAATGACAAGCCCTCGAAATCCACACTCCTTCCACGTTGATCAGTTATCATTTACATTGACATCCTGACAGATACTTCCAGTTGGACGAACTCTTGTTTACATTTATGTACACGTTAGGGTTGATGTAATTCCCTCACAATGAGGTAACCTTTGGCAATGACGCATTAACCCACAAATTGTCATTATCGACAGCAAGTTAACGTATTATATTAATCTTTTGTGTGCAACATCAAAGATGTAAATATTTCGATAAACATTCGGGGGAAACTGTAAAAATGTATTAAGAAACAATATCAGTGACGTCATTATAATTCAGCAAATGTTCGTGAATGTACATGAATATGCTAATCGATTTTCACTCGAGACAGGTATTGAGATATAAACATGATCAGTAGATGATAGAACTATTTATTTTAATTCCTGGGTGGCAAATTTAATGTGTGAAGGTATTGATTCTTGTAAATATAGTGATATATAATATTTAGAGGCATTAAAATAATTTCACCTATGTATATCACAGAATTTTCTGTTCACCTTTTTTATATGGACACTGACTGAGGAGTTTGTGTCGACCAACAAGTGCTCTAGTGAATTAAGAAACGTCTGATTTTAGTGGCGTTGTGGGAGAAGTGGTTTATTTACTGTCAACAATGGTCACACTCGGATGGATGGACGAGGGGATGACTCCTTATGGAAGCATCCTACAAATACAGGTGTAAGTCAGATTCGAACCCACAACTTGGAGCTTTGCAACGCAGTCCTCTAATCACTGCGCCATGAAAAGGTCGATATTTGGTAGATGTGATCTGTTAAATCATTTAGTTATCTGTGAGTAGGTCTCAAGGTTGTTCACTTTAAATAGGTTTTACTCTCTCTCTGTGTGTGTGTGTGTAGAGAGAGAGAGAATGTGTGTGTATTCTCTAGATGTTATTATACTTGTTAAACAAGCTATACTGCGTGTGTAGTTGTACAGTCTATAGACTTGTATGGATATTTGTATAATCAGATCATTATCTTGAATACGCTATCGTTTTTGCAAGAAGCCAGGTTTTACTTCAGTACCAACTACATAACTGGTTATTTAAATGTCTGTCCGTTCGAAGGCAATATCTCCCAAACAAAATATGACCAAGTAAATATTGTTATTATTTTAATGGCACTGGATCCTGTTATCTCTATCTGTGTGTGTGTGTGTGTGTGTGTGTTCGTGCGTAGCATATATACACGCGATCTTTATAAATGAAGTTTTGCTAAAGAAAGAAATGTTTAGTCCCCCCTGCCTCTCTCTCTCTCTCTCTCTCTCTCTTGACATGCCACCCATACCAGAGTGTAATGTTACCTAGTTAAACTAGGTGACACTCAGTGAGACCAAGTTAACAAAAAACTTATACCTAGTCCTGTAGATGAGGGGGGGGTTGGTTTGTTATCAGAATGCCTCCAGTTTAGTGGCTAGGGGTTCTCCAGACATCTAGTGCCTCTTTTGGTCGTTAGTTACAAGTCAGTAAACTGCTAAAATGGCTCTGGTACTAACTGTAAGTATTATTAACACCAAGTTATCCGACTGTGATATATATATATATATATATACATACACACGCGCGCGCTCGCGTGTTTTATGTACACAGCATTTAGCCTAATCTTTCACTCATTTGATTTGTGACCTGTTATTCGTTATATTGTAACACTGTCACCTTTTTTGGGACAATTGGTGGATGTTGTTACCCAAGCTGATGATGATGATGTTGTTGTTGTTGTTGTTTTATACAGGATTACATGTACTTTGGTCATGTCATGTTCATCTTCGTGTTTTTTTAGGCCAGACACTAGTTTATTTTTGTTTGCTGGCGCTATTTGTAATATTAGATAGAACAAGAGTTCGAGAAGACAAATCTTTTCATGGTCGGTCCTAAATGGCTTTTTATGATTAAAAATTATCTCTTCTATTCATAATCCATTTGCTATTAAACGCCCCCCCCCCCCAAGGTGTCACATTTAATGTATCGTATATGTTATTAACTGTGACGGGTTTGTTTTCATTAGTTACATAGCCGCTTGCGTTCAATTATTCTCTATACGATGAAAATGTTTTAATTTAAACTTGGCGTAGAAACTTCTCTCGGCCCTTAAATAAAATACAGCTGGCCCTGTTTAAATGAACCGGTTCACTTCGGCGCGGGCGCTTTAACCAGTGGACAGACTTTAAAACTAAATGCAAACACCAGAATGTTTATCGGAAGAGGAGAATTTATTTCAGTGAGAATATTCTCTAATCCGGAAGATTTCAGACATGTTTCTAAAGACAAAGCTGTGTACGCTGTGCTCTCACTTTCTGTAAAGTGGGAAATCCTCTAACCGCTTAAGTACTGCAGTGGCTAAAATGAACAAACAGGTAATGGCATCATTTTCTTTTATTATTCAGCCTTTTGCCGGTACGTAATTAACATAATGATATCCAGTATTGGGTCTACGTGTTATCAGTTTGTACAGCGAGTGAGCTAGGCTTTATAATATTATTTTATGAAATATTTATGGTTTTATGGAAACTGTTGCCAGGAATTGTTAGCCAATCACGAGTGAGATCATTTTAGAGTTGTTGATAAATAAGCACACCGATGATAGTGTATTCGATGGCGAAACAGGAAATGGGAAATGGTGCATTACCGGCGTTACCTTGAAACGTAGTACATTTAACGTCATCAAAACCAAAAGGTTATTGAGTATTGCCTCATACCACAAACCATCAACCACAGATGTGGTGTCGCAGATATGAGAATACATTAAACAAGACTACCATTAATATATCAATATAAGAGTAAACCTATATCAGGTGTGGGAGTAAACTTGACAATGGTACCTTAAATAATATTTCAGTATGGTGGTAAATGTGGCAAGAGGTACCTTTAATATATAAAATATGAGCGTAAACATGACAGGAGTACCTTTAATACGTCAGCTATGAGAGTACATGTGACAAGAGTACCTTTAACATATCAGTAGCTTTAATATATCAAACATTAGAATAAGCGTGACAAGATAACCTTTAACACATCAGATATGAAAATAAATGTGTGAAGAGTACCTTTGTAATCAGTACAACCAGAATGATTACTCTGGATTGTTGTAGGGGGAGGGGGGGGGATGAGTACATCAGTTGGGACAAAACTATTTATACTACATTGTTGTGGCTTTAAGTTAAAGAAGAAGAAAAATTATCTGTTAGACTATTTTTGTTTAAATGCTTAAAATAATTAATATACCTCCCCCCCCCATCCCAAACAAAAAACCTCTGCGATATATCAATTAAGTTTATAATGGTTTGTTTATCAGTATGTATGTTTCATTCATTGTACTTATGTATATGTATTCATTTCCAAATAGTGCCTATATGAATATAATAATTCGTCGTTCATAAATCCTGTCAACTTTCAAGTATGGTTTGATGTATTCCAGGTATTCAATCATGATATAAGCACGTTTCTCCAATGCTCTGCCAATTTACCTTGTTAACTTGTCAAAATATCTACCTGCCTCAGGTAACACACTTGTTGTGGGATGAACCACTGACTGTGTGTAATCAGAATTTGATTAGCACACAACTAACGCGATCAATAATTGCGTGAAATTTCTTTGAATGCCGTTGGCTTTCTGTCCACCTTTGTCCGAATGCCTTTGCATGTGCCGCGTCACCGGTTGTGATGTCATAACGTGACCATGGTTGATGTGGAGTGGAATTTGTGTTGTAAAAGGTAGACTATGTCGTGTCTAGAGAATGGGGCAACACGATGCTAAATAACGCTATTTGGGGTCATTTTAGCCAGTGTTAAGTGTGAGCGGCTTTGTATGTGTCTATGTGCGTTCAGTGTGTGTGTGTGCGCGCGCGCCCAAATGGAGACAGAAATCGACACACACGGATCGACACAGACACATACGCGTACAAGCTAAACTGATTAGGACTAAATGCTTTATCTTGTATGTGGCTGTCAATCAAGCTGTAGTGCAGTACGGTAGCTCTGAGGTGTTTGAGGGTACAGTTAGCGCCAATATCTGTAGGCAATCCATCACAAATACTCCCTACGCCCAATATAACTCTCTTTATACACATATTTGTTTGTAAATATTTATTTATGTGTCACCGATGTTCCAGTCATTTCTTATGGCTGACAGTTAATGTGTGGGATGTTTACCTAGCATCGACCTCTCTCAGGTGTGACACCGATGTTGTATTCACACTATGACCAACATTTTGCTAGGTGGGGGGTGGGTGGAATTATTAAGGGGACCGACTAATCGAACAGCGCTATGACAAAAGCCCGTCTGACGCGGCACAATGGGAAGAAGCCTCATTCGGAGGAACCACGTGATGATGGGAGATGGCTGTGGGGGAGGAAGGGACTGATTCATTGGTGGCCTGCGTTAATGGGGATTGGCTCAACAGACACAAAGCCGTCATGATTTCATAATGAGTGCTAATACCACTGTGTGAAGTGTTACCTGTAAAACTGATTGTCCGCGATAGGCGCGACTGTGGGGAGGAAGGGAGGGGGGGGCGTTTAAGGGGCGGCGCCGGTGGTCACTATCTAATGAGATATGAACGCGGTGATGAGTCAGTTCATCTTAGCTAGATCTTTGTCCGCCAACGACAAGCTGCCAGTGAATGTTTTTTTTTATTTGTTAGTTAGTTGGCAATCGGAGCAAGGAATGTCATAAAATGTTAGCCCTCTCTGATTATTACGTCAGAGTTTTTGTGGCTAAGCCCTGACTGGGTGAGCACGATACAGCTCTTAACTATACAGGTGTGAGAAGTTTATCATTCATTCCTGCCACATTGTCGGGCCGTTGGAGAGAATATCGGGTGTCTTTATTCGGGGAATTTGTGAAGTTTGGATGTATTCGATTAACAGACGTCATATTATTGTATTGGCCTTTAGATGTTTTCAGCTGAGACTGGGCAATCGTCTGCGTTAGCCGATGAAATGCGATATTGTTTCGGAAGTCCAGATGATGACTTTTTTTGTCTTATCCCGGCGAATGGATAAAGTTTATTTTTCGTGTGTACCTGCTCTCTCTCTCTCTCTCTCTCGCACTCGGCCTTTAACACCTGGCCGTGTTATGTCTGTTGCGTGGCATCGTCTTTGTAGCCGAAGGCTCACTGTGCCGGCTCAGCTTCGCCAAGAATCATGACTAGAAGGTATACAAGTGATCTGTTTAGTATCCAAGTGATGTTTTCATCCTTCCACCCTGATTATATTACACGTGGATAGCAACATAAACAGCAGTCCTCGCTAGTCACACGGCCTGTTGGCATTATAGAACGTAGGATCGAATAGCTAACCGAGGTGTTGCGAGTGTGTAGGACTACTCGGGATTGGGCTGGCTACTTGAATGCCGTCCGCGAAGAGTCCGGGAACGTCACTCGAGGTCGCAGTTTCGCACCTGATAGGATTGGTCTGGATCCGGAGGTCGGGGTGAAGGAGGCCAGTAGGTGGCACTGGCTGGCCGCGAGCGTGTCATGTTGAAGTGGGCAGTGTCCGGTGGCAGCGGGGGTAAGGGTGCTAGCACCACCTGTACCCGGGCCACACCCAGCTGTCACCTCGTGCCTCAGTCGACGACCAATGAGGTAAACAACAACGATGACGTTAATTGTGGACAGCTGCCTCCGCTGCCTCGCCATCATCACGTGAAAAGACACAACATCGCTGACACGGTTGATGGAAAATGTCAATTTATTAAGGTAACAAATTATTCTATGTCAGGTGTTCCACCCGTTTGATTCTCATTGCGGGAACGGCTCTGTGGGTTAACGGGCAGCGTGGTTAGTCGCGATGTGTTACCACTAGAGTTCATATCCTGGTGCAGCTGTGTCTGAAAGCCGTTGTTTCATCGTTCACCTCATTACGTTTAGAAATCACTTGGTCAATTTGGCCATCATAACAATAGTGTATTGTAAGATAATTTTCTGAAAATAAATTAGATTGATTTCATCAGATGTTTTTGTCTGGTGTCATATGTTGAAAAACGTGATGCCAAATGGTAATCAGACCTGGTAAAGGCAAATAGTAATTCCATATATATATATATATATATATATAGAGAGAGAGAGAGAGAGAGAGAGAGAGAGTATTATTTAAATGAATGCCAAATAATAAGTTATCTATATTAATAGAAGTAATATACAATTCCACATGTATAGCTTACCAGCATGGATTTGTTAAAATGACACATCTATAGCTTTAGGTGTATGATATCGATTAATTTGGCTACAATAGCTTGTTAGCCTGGAATATGATATTAATCAGCTCACAGGATTGTTCTGTAAATCCACATATTACACCAGTCATATTGTTTATTTGTGTACTGCTGGTCTGATTGTATCCTCTCGTTGTCTATATTTTTGTTGAACATGTGTTGTGTTATGTAAAATAAGAAACCTTTCTTTGTGTCTTCATTAGGAGGTGCCTTCCAGTGCCCTGGATTTGTTACGGTTCTGTGGTAGTCATTAATAATAATAATAATCATTATTATTATTATTATTGCGTATTATCTCCATTACATAACACATCACTTATGGATATTGACGGAACCATATTTAGTTCAATCGAAAGAGATTAGTAATTAGCACACGTCTGATGATATTCACAATATGTTTTATTAGTTGAAGGTGTGTTATTTAGATTCTGTGTTGACTTCATGGCACTGAAGTGCAGTCAGAGGTCATTTATTATATGTATCACGTTTTATCTCTCTCACGCGCGCACACACGCACAGAGAGAGAGAGAGTTCCATTTGTAATAATACCTGTATTAAGAGCCTACCTGGGGGGGGGGCGGTTTTGTTATCAATAGGTCAATAAGGGATGACGAATTGGAAGGAATCTTTTTCACGGATTTTAAGATGGACCATGGTCAGTGGGACAGATTAGACTTTACAGCCGGTAATCTGATTCGTAAATTGTTGAAATTTAGATTCGTATTTGTGTGAAAGAGTAAATTGGGAATGTTTTGTTGGATTCTTTTTTGGTTTAGTTCGGGGTTTTTTGTCACCAGTTGTTGTTGTTGTTGTTGTTGTTGTTGTTCACAATGCTTGAAACATGTGGAAATGCTTTTTCTTCTTTCCGTTTGCTTATAGCTGTTGATACATGTTATTGTGGTCTATTAGATTGCGCGCCGTGCGGCCCAATACCTCTGACCTCAACACTAGATTTCTGGTAGAGTCGCCTCATCCGTAGTCCATATTAATCTAGCCTCTACTCATTGACCAGTCCAGCTTGGACGTACCTAACAGAAGCTGGACTAACTCCTACTAGCATAGCTCTTTGGATTACTGACATACAAATTACCAGTCCCCCCCCCCCTCACCACGTCAAGTAATGGATTATGAAGGGGTGGGGAAATCCTTTTATACCATTCCGTTTTCATGCACAGTAGCTTCGTATTAAAAAAATAAATATGGGAGATATCTGTCTTCCAGGTAGATAATTATTTCTTAATTTGTCCATCTGCTCTTCTGAATTCCGTTATCTCTATTAACTCGCGATGGTAGGTAAAGGAAATCAAGTGAACGCATAAAGCCTGAACCTACGTAATACCTGAGCCTATAATAGATCTCATAGAACTGTATCTCCACTCTGTAGGGTTATATAGACCTATAGGTGATAGATATACCGGTGTGTGAGTGATGGTCAGGTCGGCCTTTCCTACTACATAACTGCCTTTATCTGAATGTTTATTTCTTCCCGCTCGCTGATTTATGTTATCGGGTAATTTATTCAACTTGCCCGTCAGACGCGTGTAGCGATGGACTCCTTCGTTCTCCTCCAACCAGCCCACGTGGTTGATACACAACTATCTGTATTATTTTTATTACCTCAGACATTAAATCACATCTGAGCTGTTTATACTGCCAGCTTGGTTGGTGATAATGATGATTTGTTTATCTGTCTTTATCACTCTTCCGCCTCCCCCCCATGTCGCAGATTAGCACTTAGCTACGGTCATTGGTGATACTCACCTGTGCCCGATGGCATTAAATCTTCTCCATCAGGGGTTCGTTGTTCGGTTTATAGCAAATGTTCTGGCTGTTTATGGGAACCGTGAGGCATTGGAAGAATGAGAAACAAATAGTTCAGTGACGGTGGTATAAAGTAAAACCTGTAACCGGGGTGGAGGAACCTTGTCTGGTTAATTCCAATTCCTCCAACCTCTCAAACAGGAATAACCTGCTTTAAATGACCGGCCATCTGTGTTTAAATACCATCTGCGGTTGTTGTTTGGAGACTTTTACTGTCAGTTTGGAATGTTCTGTTTAAATTTGAAAAGTTTAATTTGAAAACACCAAAGCAATAGTGTGTGTCTGTGTGTGTGTGGGGGGGGGAATAAAACTCCCCGGTTGCTATCAATCATACTTGGTTCCTGATTAATATTTAGATGGTGTTTATCAGTTTTTAAATCCGTTTATTTCAGGGTTCGGATCCATTGTACCAGACAGCCAGAGGTAAACTTCAATCACGACGGTCACGTCTTAATGATCATATCAATCGTGAACTACGATTGCGTTCAGGTGCTGAAAACCTCCTCAAGTAAGTAAAAAACAGACAGACAGACACACAAATACACACACACACACAAAGACTGGCACATACACACACACACACACACACACACGCAGTATTACATCAGGTGATGATCGCTCCATTAGATATCATGTTTTTGTTATCATGCTTGACCTTGATAAGTGACTCATCAGTGCAGTGAGTAACATCCTGCCGCATTAATGGCACCATTTTTTCCCTCCGGTTTCCATGGTGACAGTGATACACGAAGCACACCTGTATTCTTCCAGCTAAGATAGATATCATTTGTTGTTCAGTGTTTAAGGTGATATGTTCCTTCTCCCCCCCCCCCTTCCTCCGTCTTAGTAGCCAGTGATAAAGATGATAGTTTGATATTTTAGGTTGAGAATGTCAGATGATCGCATCCAGTTTGTGGTGGGATAATATGTGGAGTTTATTATTGATATTCTTTTGTAACATTTCTCACAGATATCCTTCTCAGAACTGTACTGACAGTCGTTGTATATTTAACGTTGTTGCTTGTTGTTGTTTTATTCTTTCTTCGAATGCGTCAATAATTCGTTTCCGACTCAAATCTTTTAATACACTTTATAAACAGAGAAGTCTGAACAGAACATCGTGGAGTCTGTGTGCCATTTGAGATATTATCCTTGCAAATTATTTGTAGTAAAACGTGTGTGTGTGTGTGTGTGTGTGTGCATGCGCGCGCGCGTGAGGACGCATTTGAGAGAGAGAGAGAGAGAGAGAGAACAAGACAAAAGATGGCCCTGGCACAGAGTAATTAACATGCACATTACAGCTACTTCATTATTTGGGGGATTCAATCTAGAATAGCTAGCATATTTCTATATTAACTGTGAACTTATCACTCGAGTTAGCTGATGAGATATCCATCAGACGTCAACAAGTGTTAATTTCATGGCATACATGTTTATTTGTTAGAGAGTTATCGTATCAGATAATTGGAGATATGTAAATGAGGCTGAGGAACCTAATATTTATGCAAAACGTCGTCAGAAACAAATGATTATTGTATTTCAATAAAAATGGCTCGAGTCAAATCCATTTTACTGTCCACTTTTCTGGTATTGGATGTCACATTTGGTTAGACCATTTATCATCTTAATGACAGGTTCATAACAAATTGTATCAGTTGGTGATAAGACAAGATGGTACGTTCTCAGATTATCAGCCAATGGAGTTTAAAGTCCTTTTGTTATCGGTGTAAAACAAAACTAATTACTAACTGATAACAGTTGACACAACCGAACTGCTCAGGTGTTACGCTTTATCACTTGAAATGGCATCAATTTGTTTAGCGTGATAAGAAAAATTCACTGTTTTAAATAAATCTATACAATGGCATTTTATGTAATCCATTGTTAATAAGTTAATTTCATTTGTGAATTTTAGCAGTGTTTTGTTTAAATATCAATATCGGTCATGTTTAAAATAATCAACTGGCCATCTAATACTGCATCTACTAAATATTTGTGCTACATCTTTTAACAACTACATTTATTAAATTAAATTAACTTAGCCACCTTTAGTGACCTGTATGAAACCTTTGATGTCATCGGCCATAATATCCATATTTGACCATGTTCCTGAATCACATACAACTAGAGAATATATTAAGCTATATAATGCTAGTTGTTGATTTTGTACCTTTTTTTAATTTATAAACTTTATCTAGTTTTAAATTTAAAAACAAAATTAACAAAGTATTTAAAAAGTGGCATAACATGCATGTACATGAAAATTGTTTAGATTGGCACTCACAGTGAATTATCTCTCTCTCTCTCTCTCTTTCTATATATATATATATATATATATATATATAGAGAGAGAGAGAGAGAGAGAGAGAGAGATATAAGGCTGGTGGAAAGAGAGCACTAGTACTTGCAGCTACTAATAATAACTTATCAGCAAATGGATAAATATTTGAGTTAATCTTGTGTACTCATAACTGTGTACCAATCTTTACTATACATATTTATATACCTCTTTAATTAAATAACATGCCTGTAATTCATGAGGAAATTGGTAAAATTAAACATTTTTATCTGTCTTTCTGTCTATATAATATTGTAACATATATGTACATAGCTTGACTATACCTATGTAAATAGTTTCTATAACACAAACAAATTGAATATTGTGGTATAAAAACTAGTGCATTTTCTATTGCGGATTATTAGCATTTCAGTCTATCTATTATTACCTTATTGCATTAACACAAAATCTTTGTTACCAAAAGATAAGCTGTCTCATTTACTCTGGATCTGACCCCCCTCTTAGCTGCTCTTTGTTACTACCAGCTAACTGTACACAGCTGACTGTGTCTGACACGGTATCCAGCCCTGTACCAGATCTACAACTGGATAAAATGTTAACTATTTACGTTTTTAGATTGTTGCCTAACTAAGGACAAGGTAATTTTATGTGGAATTTGGTTACAGTGTGCATACATGTTTTGGGAATTACACCAGTACAGCTGTAGATTGGCAAATAGATTTAATGGCAGTTGAACTTTGATTTTGTGTGTGTGTGTGTGTGTGTGTGTGTGTGTTTTAGGGTACATAGTAAGAGGCAACAGGCACAGAGCATCAACATATCTAAACATCCTTCGAAACCTACCTCCATAAATCTAAATACAACTATACATACATTAATCTAAAAATAAAATGTTCCATACCTCCACATATTGATAAATGTGTGCGTATACCTAAGCATGTGTCTGGTCTACTCATCAGCCTGTGGGAACCAGCTAATTCGCTTTTCGTACGCGACAAATATGTCACTCCCACAGGAAAGCGGCTACATGCAGGCTACGTACAAAGTGCGGAATCACGTAAAAAACATACCATTTGATACCACAGCTCGTAACAAACAAACACGTGCGTGTGGTTCAATGGTGACTTGCTACATACATACCATAAACTATTTTCAACCTTTAATTACTTCATTTCTGTAGTATTAATCTTTAAAATGATGGAATTTATTCAAGTTTAGTCAATACGTTGAAAACTCTATGTGTGATTTATGACACTGGTCACATATGTCATGCCGATATGATCTCTCAAAAAAGATATAATGAGGACAAATCTGTGGAGTTGAAGGAGTGGCTAAGATGCTGGCAACTGGGCACCTGTTTGTATCTATCTGATGAGAAAACAAGGACTCTGATACCTGGTGTCCCTCAGTGATTTGTTAAAGGTGTGACCAGTACTGGAATTAAACAGCTCAATTCAGCTAATGAACTAACAATTCACATAAAATCTCTTACACGTTACAAACAAATTGAGACGATAACTTGATTCAAGGCCACTCTGTCATCAAGCCTCGGTCACCTCAGTTCTGGGATCGAGTAATACTGTAACTTCTCCAAACAAGTATCACCATTGACAGCAGTTTGTTCATATTTTTGCAAGATCATGGAAGCCATTTAATTTGGTAGAATGTATTTGATAATGCCAGGCTTTTCACTTACAATTGGCCTTTTAGTAAATGGTTGTTTTATTGGAAATAAAATGATTAAATGAGATAAACAAATTGATCATTGACAACTTTATTTACAGGTTGAGCACATTACTTTGTTACTTAATTTATATCCTACATGGAAGTTAATGTAGTAAAATATTTCAGTGGCATAAGAACTTTATGGAAGTTTTTACATGTGTATTAGTACATAACGTTGTGTGTATCATGTGTGTACATGTCTATTATACTTGGAATTATTAATATCTTTTCAGAGTTACAAATAACAAGAAGCTGCGGGAAACAATCTCCCTGGAGTTGAGTTTTGTAAACTCGAACCTCCAACTTTTGAAAGAAGAATTAGCAGATTTGAACTGTTCTGTGGATATATATCAAGGAAATAACAAGTCAGATTATTAGTATTATTCTTTCCCACTAGCTTGATGTGTGTGCGTGTGTGTGTGTGTGTTTGTGCATACTTACGCAGACATCACATATTGCATTAGAAGTTATTATTTCATTACTGCACATAATATGTTACTTTTGTCGCCTTTCACAGTCATAAAAAGACTAATTATTATATTAATTAATGTAATACATAAACCAGTTATCTGTACCTCTGGTTCTCCCCGTCTAGCTGTACAAAATGTATTCCCATGATACCTCTTGGTCTAAAAGAAACCAAAGATGTCAGCTTCCTTTCTGCCTTCAAAGTAAGTGCTCAATATATAGTTTGATGAAGAATTGTAATGTTGATTAGTAATCCAGATGATTTACTTTTTTTTTTATTTATCGTACACAGGCAACAATCTGGTAATATAACTGTTATATTAAATAAGAAAACGTCACTAATTTGATGTCTTCCATTTTTGCAGAAATTTATTTCGGAGCATTACTTCGAAAATGGTGACGTTTATCAAAATTCCGTAGAAAGTATTGAGGCCATAAGACAGGTAAGATGGGTTAATGATGTGAATTATCTGGGTTGGAATGTAAATAGTAATATCTGGTTGATGTTGGAAATAATCGGAGATTGGGGGGGGGGGAAGGGATGTAATTAATATTGTTTTGAGAATAGCGAAGTTCATTCTTCCTAACAATGTTTTTCTTTATCCTAGATTTTATTTCTATGTTTCAGGCTTGTAGAACACCAGTCAGAACTGACGAAGGTGTTGAGCTCCTCTTTAGGTATTATAATCATCTCTATTTTGTTGAGAGAAGATTCTTCGCGCCTCAAATCAACCTCGGCATTTATTTCGAATGGTAATTATAGATTCAGATATTCTAACTCGTTTGTTTATTAGCTCGCTCACGTCCATCTCATTCGTAATCGAGCATTCAGTATTTGAGTCCGTCGCGTAATTTGTAATTTAAAGGTACGATTCTTTAACGGGTGTGCCGAGCTGTCAGAAAACGATAGGATTTGAAAAGGGCAGCATTCTGTTTAACGTTGGAGCATTATACACTCAGACGGGAGCGAGACAGGTAGGAAGATTACGTTTCTTCTCTTATCAGGATTACGTTTAGGAATATACACATTGTTTATTGTTATGCTTAGACCAAGCTGTCATTTAATTGTTAGTTATCTCAGTTGAGTCCCAAGATGTTTTTATAATTATACACAGGATCGGAGCAATGCCGAGGGTCTCCAGAAAGCTGTGGACAGTTTTCAGAAGTCAGCTGGTGCATTCAAGTACCTCCGAGAGCATTTTACGCATGCTCCAAGTAAAGACATGCAAAAGCCAACATTAGACATGCTCATAGTATTGATGACTGTAAGTAATCTTCTTAACGGCGAATTAGTTACTAGCTTTTATTTGTGTGTTTATCTTTGTTTTAATATTATACTCTTCGGTTCCTTTATTTTATTGCTTTGAGCCATTTCTAGGGCACAGATTGACAGAGAGTTTGCTTCGTTTTTCATTTAACATTCTCTGTATGGTGTATTGGAGCACCTCCATGCCCTAATGAGTGGTGTTGATGGCCATAGATCTGTAGCACCTGGGTTATAGAATGGTGTTTCATTTTTCATCTCATTACCTTTACCATGTACATAAAATTGGCCATAAAATAACAACATTTATGTGCAAGGCAACATTACATATTTATTACTTTCTCCGAAATATTGTATTTAGATTTAATACTAATCTTCTCATCATACAATGCCCTATCATCAATTTAATACTCTTTATAGCATCACATCATACAATTAAGTATATCTATCTATCTGTCTCTGATGGCATATCATTCTTTTTATGCTAATAATATCATGTTTATGTTAATTATACTATTTATTTGATAACAATAACACTAATAAATACACATTTTATAAACGCCTCATTATGAGAAATGGCACGTAGGCATTGATACTCTCTTATCAATAAACTGTCATCCATTTAAGACATTCACCCCAATTGCAGTATCATATATAATGATGTGCATGTGATGCCGTGTCATACACATAACACACTTCGGTATAACAACATATTATATATTTAATTATCTCTCTATAATACTCTCTGATACATCTAATACTGTTCATCTGAAATGATGCTCCTTGGTTTTTTTTATCATTTAGGCCCAGAGCCAGGAGTGTTTGTTTGAGTTGAGGTTGCTTCAGGGTATAAACTCTGACATGGTAACTCACTTCTCCATAGCACATGAAGCAGCGGTGGTAAGTAAGCTTGGTGATGTAAATTGATCTAACATGTTAGAAATAATGATGGTAAGAAATGTTCTTTCACCTAGATGTAGAATGATTATTAAATTAAAAGGCTCAGCTCACTTGTTTACTTTTTTATGCCTGAACATTTCTTTGTGTCTTTATTTTATTTATTTATTAGTTCCTTTATTGTGAATAAATATCCTATGACTTTGTATCCTTTGGCTCAAAATAAATACACGAGTTAGGTATTAAAATTTTAATAAGTATAAGTTTTTATAAAATATGTGAGAACTCTGAATGCTTCGGGTATTTGTGAATCCGATATTCATGAATGCTTTGTTATACATTTTAATTTTTCTTGAACCCCTTCAACAATGAATTTAGTAACCAATTTTAATAAGCTTGCATTAATTTAATTTATTAATTAACATATCTGTGCTGCACACTGCATCCTTCTTTCATGCATCCGAGATACAGAGTCATTAATCGCTTAATATACATCAAATGAGCTATTTAGTTAATCAACATCAACAAAAAGAAGTAACAGTTTTGTATCTATTTTGGGATGTATATTTTTATCATTCAGTAGTTATCTTCAAACAGAAAAAATTAGATCACTCAGTTCAGAAAGAACACTTTAATCCTAATAAAAACAAAATCCATACACGTCTTGGTTTCGTAGATTATCAAAATATAAATATATGCAATAACAAATAGCATAACTTCACAATATTTCAAACCCAATGTTTGCAAGACAAACATCTGAAACCGCTAAAGTCATGTGTGATGTCATGTAGATGATGAAAAATGGCGATCTTAATGATTTGATGGAATTCTTTATTCTCAGTTCAGGAGACAAATTTGGCCACAGTTTGGGCCCTTGGTGAATGAATGTTTTTGCGATTTTACTCGTTGGCCTTTTTTGCACGTGTGGGCCTAATCTTTCTTGTCAGGTATTATACCAGGTTGCTTTACTGGTTTAAAAGTTTCCTCAGAAGCTGTCTCTAGTGGAATGTTTTATATTTCTGATTTCAATGCGATACAATGTATGTACTCATACGTAAGATGATCTTGTGCATAAGTTAAGTTTTATTTACAGTCACTGCTAAAAGAAATTCCACCAAACCCATGTATAAGTCAAGCGGGAAAACATTATTTATCATGGAAAACATTGTTGCTGGAAATGAATGCTCATTTTGTCTCTATTCCCATAATAATAATGGCCGAAATGGCAGGTTTTTTTACATGGCTGCCAACCTCAAATGAGGGGAACGCAAATGGTCTGTAATTACGCCTTCCCCACCGAGACTAATTCTAAATAAATTTAGAATAACTGGCATGTTCGGTGGAGAAACCTTGCCAGTTGCCTGGCTGGATGAAAAACTCCACTTACTATAGTGCCACGGCCGAGGTGCGAACCTGCGAACTCCGGCACAGAATGACCATTCACATAAAATAATTAACAAATTTATGTCAAAAGAATTATTCATGAAATCCTTAATGTAATAATTTACTTGATTTGATCATTAATGTTAACTCTGGGTAGCCGAAGCACAAATACTGCTCATGTTTTATACAGTTTGTAATTCATTGTCTTTGATGTTGCCCACTAGTACTAAACCAAAATTTTATATTAATGGAAATATTTCAAGAATCTGAATACTCTATGGGTGTGTGTGTGTGTGTGTGTGTGTGTGTGTGTGAATATAGATTTGAATATTTATTCCATTTATTTTTCACCAATACAAATATGAATACTGTAAAATGTGTATTTTAAAATGAATACAGTCACTGAATAAAAGTGTTTCATCCCTGTCTAATTAAACTTCTAACTTATTTGGTATCCATATTCTAACCATTATTAACTGTTTCTGGAGACAATATGTTATTTTTAATCCTCTCTTAGTCTCTATAACAAACAATTTGTTTTTTATAGTACTGTTTCTGTCATCATTTAGGTGTGTGATTTATACAAACAAACGGAGATCAAAGTGCTAGTCGAGGCAGTTAATCAACATATCCCAGCACCATGGGTTGCTCTGATCCAATCAAAAGCTTTATATTATAGAGGATTGTCACATTTTCACTCGGCAATTGCTGTCCTGGATCAAGATGACAGTGATGATGTGGAAAAGCTACGAGAACATTTCGACGACTTACACATATGGAACCCCAACAGGAAATTTGAACAGTCAGTTGCCTCCAAAGTGCCAAAAAGCCCTGAAGAAAGAAAACTATTTGGTAAATTATCTTCTGTCATTATTAGGAATATGGTGTTTAAGACTAGTATAGAGAAGCTAAAATGGGGATTTTAATATAAAATTAATATATTAATTAAATGAAGACAAAAATTATTGTTATGAATTTAGTTTTTGTTTTATATTAATGCAACCTTTTTGCACTTTTGTCCTCTTGTCATCCATAACAGCTAAGGCACACCTTCATCAAGCCATCTTGGCTAATGAGGATGCCCTACGTATTCACAACCAGAGTCGACAACTGCGGAAAATTGACACATTCCATGAAATATTAAGAAAATCTCATGACAGGTTTGTTTATTTTACACTGGCAGCCGTTTTGATGTGATTGACTCGTTAAAAGCCATCCCATAGAGTGTGTAATCCCATAGGTAGCCAAGCCCGCGTGAGACCCTAGAACCCCCATACGCATGCACAAACATAGATATATAATTAGATGAAACAAGTCATTGGATCCAGAGTTAGGCTTCACAAGGGCCACAAAAAATGTGGGGTCCGGGAAGTCTGTACCCAAAACAAATCTGGTCTAATTCATCATTTATGTTAAAAATGTTATCTGGTTGTATGATATAATTCGGTTTAAGCCTTTCTATAATACTTTAAAATAGTAGTCGATGTGGTAATAACTTTGGCTTTACCTTACTATTATTCTCTGTTTGTTTATGTTAAATTATTTTTTTCAGATCATTGTTAAAGTTTTCAACCTTAGAAGAAGAGGATGACTTTACTGAGTTAGTTCCTGCTCCCGCCGTACATCGTATGTATATATCTTTGATTATCTACAAGATGCATATTTATATAAACAGTTCTGTGACCAGTTAGACTAATTATTTATTTTGCAGTATTGTACTTTGGTTGATACATTAAATGGATTATGTAAAATAAAATATATTTCCTTCTAGGGTGGCTCACTCATACGGTCAGTCATAAACATCGGACTATGGGATTTTTACTTGTAGCAGTTTTGTTTTCAAAGTTTACTTACGGATAAATTCAGTTACCATTAAGAGTTTCAGTTGTGCTAGATCTGGCTGTTGTCTGTTTAGTTCTGAAAATGGTGTGAATAATAGATAACAAAATGAACTGGAAACTCGATGTTAATTACCTAATATTGGTTGATGCTCCATTCAAATAAATAATTTTATTTACCATAATATACAGTAAAGAGGAATCTTTAATTTGGAGTATATTAAATATAAGGTGTTACCAAAATATATAGTAATACTATACAGTTTTATATTATAAACATGTGTGTGTCTTTGTGTGTGTGTGTGTGTGTGTCGTGTTATATATATATATATATATATATATATATATAGAGAGAGAGAGAGAGAGAAGAGAGAGAGGTAAATCTTAAACTTCTCTTACAGCCAAAGCTCAGACCATTTCCACTCCAACAATGCCCGATTTTTCCATGTATAAAGTGGAAGATTTATTCTTCAACTTGGTGAGTCAAATTATCTCGTGAAACATCTAATCTTTATGTAATAAGTGCTCACTCTGTTTAGATATTGTAGGCAGGTTAGTTTATTTCCATATTTTTTTTTAAACTTACATACATTATGGACAATTAAATTAATACTAAAATATCTTAAAAGGTAACAATTTGTGCACAGATTTGTTTCTAATTCAGGGTCCGGCTGCCATATTCTGCGCTCAGCATTCTTGGACTGCGCCTCGAATTGTAGAAGTTCGTAAGTCAGAGGGCCAGGAGTTTGGCTTCAGTATCCGTGGCGACTCACCAGTTATAGTGGCAGCTGTAGACCGTTCTAGTTTGGCAGAGGTCAGTAAATCTCTCCTTGTGGTGCATAATGTCTGATAGTCTTAATGTATGCATATAGCAGGATTAAAATTAATGTATACACTTGTGTATAAGGCGAGGTTTTAATCCTTGATAGGATTCCTACTCGTCTTGTACACAAGTCGGCAGGAAATCTGGCTACATTCATAGAGACTGTCCATCAGGCCTGCTGAGCAATAATAGATACATTTTGGTCAAATCAAAAATGTCGTTTGTATAATGCTCGATTTAATCTCAAAGTTGTGCAGTATGCAAAAGAATATAATAACAACAACGACAAAATGGCCATAGAGTTTAACGTAACAGGGAAACTTGTCCGTGATTTGTGGAAATGTGCTTGTTTCACCATTGTAGCATTGACCAGAAAACACTATTACTTAACTGCTCGAGCTATAAAAAAGTCGCTCTCAGAGGTTTCAGATCTGCCTCATCTTATATTCAAGTTAGCCAGTATTCCATGGTATTAACTGCTAAACTGACCTTGTCTTACATATTAGATCACCTTATACACAAGTATATGTATGAATGAATAGTTTGTTTATTAAACTGCCACCTAGACATTATCAGCCCGCCTATGGGGTGGCTTTTCAGGTGCTGTTATTACAAACATATATACGTGTGTTTACTTAACAAAATATTAATTTCTTCGAGCAGTTAGGGCATTAATAATAAAAGTTGCTGGTACTTTTGGCAATATTACACATTTGTTTGAAGATGCCATTGATGGAAAGACCGTTCTAGCATTTATATTATTCACTAAATTTGTTCTACTCTCATTATATCATTCACATTCTACAAGGAAATGCACTTCGTCTTCAACAACATTAAAACTTGTACATAGTCTTTGTTCATGTGGTATATTGCAATACTGTCCAGTTTCAACTTTAAGAGGTAAATTGTCACAATAAAATTTGGCCACTGCTGATGGTTCCTGCCTGGTGAGACTTTGCCGTATATATGTTGATATAGTAAATGCGAGTTTGATCCTATTGTAATTGCTAAGTTTCAGCATATTGTGTGATACATCCCAAAGTGCTTTTTATTCCATCCTGAGCTTATGATCAGCCTTATAGCTGTGATATTCACCGGTCTCTGTCCAGATAATATCTCACAATATTCAAGGAGATTGCATCAGATAATATTTGCTTTTATTTCGTGACACCATGTTCCACTCCATAGTTCTGTCATAGTCCCATCTGAATACCTTATTTGTTAGCCTGGACTTATTGATATTCACAAGTCAGACAAAACAGCCGACCATAAATTGTCATCAAATGATGCATCATCACTAATGCCATTGAATAAAGCCTTGAAGTCGTTTTTCCAGTCGGTCAGATGTATCACCACTTACGGTGCCATCATTGAGCACCACTTTGTCTCCTAGTGTGCGTTGCTTGTGCAGACCGGGCTCCTCGATATGGTTCCAGAAGTCCTTCGTGTTGGTGGTATCTATTTTGTTCCGAACACTGCGGTTATACAGACACTCTTGTTTACGTGAAGTCCGATCAAATGTCCCGCGATCAGACTCATATTGCTCTCTCGAAGATCCTCGTATACATCATCAGTTTTATTTCGTCGTGCATTGCTCAATTCCAAGCAGTGAATAATAGAGCGGATAGCGGTTTGAGTGGTGGGCTTAGAGAGGAAGGCTGCAGGAATCACACTTTTGAGACATTGTACGTTCGAGAACACGATGTATTACAGGAGGTTTCAATCTCTCACTCATCGTGTCAGTTAATCCCAGTTGATCTATTACCTTCGTCGTAGTTAGAACACGAAAGTCGCGTACAGTCCAAAAAAAGTGGAGCATGAACTGATGATGTAGTCAACCACACATCGTCCTTGCTGTAAAATGCATATGTAATTATCTTGAGCATTATCGAAACGGCCATTTAGAATGCAAGAGCAACTATCCTTCAGAAATGGGATCATGTTATCATCATGAGAGTTGTGCATTGTGTCAAGGTGTGTGTGTGTGTGTGTGTGTGTGTTATATATATATATATATATATATATATATATATATATATATGGTTTAAATAACACTTTCCCTGATAAGATATTTTATGAAGGATGACAAATATTTTCATTTACTAATTTGAATGTGATTTTTATTTATTGTTTTCAGAAAAGTGGCATGAAAGTCGGTGACTTTATAATAGGTGTACATGAAACAGATGCCAGATGGTTTAAGCACGAAGAGACAGTGGCTTTGATTCGCCAATCTGGTAATCATCTGATATTAAAACTCATCTCCCGTTGGATCTGAATTACCTGGATGTGGAAAATTCTACCTCTTCCACGGCCAACCAGAATTCAGTTCCCGCAACGCCAGGAATGGTACAGAAATCCCACGGCACAGAATCCGGGAAAGAGACCCAACACCGAAGACATCGAAAGTCCAACTCTGGATCAAGCTGTTCCGGATCGGGTGGTTCAGTGTGGTCGTTGAGAAGAAAAAGGAGCAGCTCGAAAGAGAAAAGTCAGGCTCAGGTAGAAGCCGACAAAAATAGCCTTCACGGGAGATGATTCGGTGACTAGAGTGTGCGTCCGCATGTATATTTGTGCATTGATTGTCAGCAGATGTGCGCGTGTTCGTTCCATACCCATCAAAGTTATTAGATGAAGGTTATGGTATCCGCTAGTCCTCATTTTGTTTTGCTTCATTAATTAAGATATCTTTATCTGGTGCTTACCTCCATTAACATTTGGACGTATGAAGGCGATGTTATGGGAGAGAATAGAATTTGGTTTCACTGAACACCTTCACGTTTTTGTGGAACTTCTGAACTGGTTCTCGTTTTGCTCGAGAAAGTTGTCTACGTGTACCTGAGAACAGTGTCTATGATTGTATTTAGCACTGTCAGCTACGCAGACGGTGTATTCGTTGAAATGTTGAATTAGATGGATGAACCAATTTGGTAATGATTGCTACAATTGGTGTTTACATAGCCGTAACCAATGAAAGACTTGAATCGTAACGGACAAATTGTCGGCTTCAGTATTACACAGATTGAGAGTTATAGTAAATTTGGTACTAACAAAACTGACCGGTTATAGCTTGTTCTTGGCCTAACTAGAAGTATCCTGACCTGGCTCTGTCTCGAGGGTGTTTCATCTTTCACTTTACCTCATTACCCTTTGGTGGCCAGTTTGGCCGACTGTGAGCATTCACGTTTACACAAATCTGACTTGTTTATTTGTCCTGTGGTTGGAATGTATAAGCAAACCCATTTTCACAGATTGATAGACAGATAGATGGACAGAAAGATAGATAGTGAGACATAGATTAACAGATGGACACATACAGGATAACAGACGGACATCCGTGATGACAGATAGACAGACAAAGGTTTACAAGTGAACAGACAGATATACAGGATGACAGAAATGCAACGAAAGATAGACAGACAGGCAAACAAACAAGTACATCCTCACACACACACACACACACACACACACACACACAAACAAGAGAGATCATTTGTGATGTGTATTGTTTCTTCACACAGATATATTTCATCGTTCTAGTCATAATATTTCCTATCATGATGTTATTAATTTTAATGAATGTTTATATCATTTTATTCTATTATCTGAAGTATTTTTTATAACAAATCACTGGCCTGTGTGCTGTATTATTATATTGTATTTGTAGCGATTGCAGCGTGTAAATACATTGAATTATATCATAACTCTAGCGCGGTGCCTGATGCCATGCAGCGAGCAATATTGTGGCCAACGACAGACCTTATATATTACTATTTATCAATTTTAATACGGTTCAGCTCAAGATTCCGATGTAGTTCTTTTCGTTGGTCAGCGAAGCGTCGTCTATGACGCAATGCCTCGTAATCGCGTTACGGTTGTAATCTGGTTTGTTTATTCGCGGGTCTGACCATGTTCTTTGAAAACGTATTGATACGGTCCCTGTCGTTTAAAAGGGTTCACATAAAACGTGCTCATCTTGGCTTCTGTGTATTCATTCATTATCTGCCCGTCATCCCCACCTTCTGGATTATTTATCCCATGCCAAAAAGCATCCCCAGTTATTT
The DNA here is from genome assembly GCA_025642065.1 of Paralvinella palmiformis. Taxonomy (NCBI): domain Eukaryota; kingdom Metazoa; phylum Annelida; class Polychaeta; order Terebellida; family Alvinellidae; genus Paralvinella; species Paralvinella palmiformis. Next base: position 1,635,102 of record JAODUP010000037.1, on the reverse strand, counting down.
TATTAAAGTGTTGCATGTTGAGTTGTGTAAAATATAAAATAAAACATATAAAACATGTTTATGTTGTTGTTTATTTTGTCTTCTGGGTGTATGTGGTGGGGGGGCTGCTTTTGGATAAAAAGTTTCTCTATCTAAAAGTGAATTTATATTAATTGGGTGTTTTTTTCTTCATATATTAAATTATCATAATAAATTAATTAATATTAAATCTGATAATTCGAGAATTGCAAGCGAAGTGGCCATTGACTGTCATAACGTACTCGTATATAATGAAAATGGCGTCTACTTAAGATGGTGCTGCCATCTACTGACGTTTTCATTAATAAACAACTAATAACAGGGGTGTGCTGTATATTTTAGAAGTGTTGTTTCCATAAAAGTTAGTGGAATTTATGTGCATTTTCAGCGAATACTTATTAGTACGCATTATTCTGATATTACACTTAAAGGTTTTATCACCTTGCTGGCTTTCCTCCACCTTTTCTCGAGGTATAACATCGGAACAAAGGTTTATTACCACCATCCCACCCTACGCCTAATGATACTCGATCAGTTGTGCATTAAATTTTTAATAAGTATCAACTATATCGCCTGTGTTAAGTACTGAACTTTATAAAGAAAACAACTTACAGATGATAATAATAAAAATAGCGTGAGTATATTTAATAAAGCGCCCTCACTAGCGGAAACCATTCAAAAACGGTGTACAGTGATGCCTCAAATAAGTTGTTGTAAAACCAAATAAGTTATTCAACGATAAACATTACTTATGGGTAATGGTAGCCTTGAAGAGGTGATATTTTAAACATATTTATAGTTATTTATACTTTTCCAGGGACGACGCATTTCTAATATCCACCAGCAACTTATCAACAAAGTGGGAACTGCATCCCTTATGATGTAACTTACAAATGCCAGAAACTTTCAGCTTACCTTTGTTCGCGCCGACCGCCAGGGAGCGTTCTGAAGAATCTCCAACCCGCCCCCCCACTCAATCTTCGAACTGGACATGTAACAATGTATAACACAATTTATTTAATACTAACTCAAATTCTGATGCCGTATCTTTGACAGCAGAAACGATAGATAAATACGATGACGAAGTTTTATGTATATGATAGAGTGGATGTTTGAAGAGGGGGGGGGGGGGTATTAGATGTTTCTTCTTGTCCAACCTTTTTGAAGGAGCAGATATCCCTAGACGTAGCCCACCCGATCTGGGATCTACGCTCCCTATGTATGTCATATAATCTGTGTAATTAGGTAAAATGTATATTGCCTGAAATTTTCGGGTAATCTGTATCCGATCTCAGTTGACAATGGACGTATTACCTGAAAATTCCAGGTAATATACATATTACCTGATTAACTGTAACCTATATAAGCCATTACCGGTATAGGTAACAAAAACCCCGAATAAGAGGATGTTTGACAATTAGTGACGAGCCGAAATCAGTCGTACTTCAGATTGATGCTGTTGGCGCATGCGTATATACCATCGTTTTGATAACAGCAATGATGCTACAGAGTCTTAAAGGCATCTATAGCTCTATAGACCTAGAATCTTCGGACTCTACGAAATATAATTCAATATAATAGACTTCTCATGAACTAATCTTCCGATTGAGAATCTACTTCAGACATGCCACGATCTGCTTCTACTCTAACGATCTAAAAGGGTATGTTTTAGTCTCCACTGGGGCAACTTTACTTCCATGGCAACTCAATAATGCCAATACGTACTTTTATGCGGTACACACACACACACACACACACACACATAGAGAGAGGGGGAGGGTCAGAGAGAGAGAGAGAGAGAGACAGACCATTTTTTTATATTTAAAACTTACGGTTTCCACAAAACCAACTAAAATTGACGTTGATTTTACATCATACGCAAATATGCACATCTGCACGTGTTAATGTCTGCGCCAATTATCAAAAAATTTACGCAGTGACGCAGTCCGCAATAAAACCTCTAAACCAAGCATTAGCTCCGGTGTTCTGGAAAATGTCGCGAAATTCCGGACTCGGTTCCAGCGCCGCAGCTTCCCGAACGGGGAAAGCCGGTTGTCGGGGGAACGACGACCCAACCCGGTTTCCCGTTCATATATCTCGTATATACATACGCCGAGTTAAGCCTTACCGACAACAGGGCGCTCGTTCGGTGCCACGTTTCCAGGGGAAGAAACGTTGCCCGCGTTGATATATCACCAGATGGGGATTGGTGGCATTTAGGTCATTAATTAGCCGCATATCAGGACCGCGCAGCGATTTCTCAGCGGCCGCGAGGTCGCGGGGATGAACTAATCAGACGAGTCCAGCAGAACTGGGCGCTCCTCTGGACGGCAGATCTACCGTCCAGCGGAGCGGCCGCCGCCCACCACCGCCGCTTAATCCTAAAACTGTCCTCCATTCGAATGGATCAAGGCCGGAAATGTGCGTCCAGCGAGTCCGGGGCGCCGCCGGGCGGACAGCCAGCCCAGCCGCCCGCCCGGCGGCGCCCCGATTGATTTATTCTTATCGGCGACACACCGTACATGGGCAAGTCCGGTTTATTGGCGGCGTGAAAAAAAAAAGAAAAGCGGAGCACCGGAGCAGAACCTTAAAATCTCCGCCCGGTAGATGGCGGGAGTGTCCTGGGCCAGATAGCCGGCGGCGGAGCGCCTGCTGGCGGCAGATACCGCTAAACCGAGCACGGATCATTTTTATCAGCGCTTGACCAGGTAACCGGTGTTCGCTTCTGATCTCACAGTTTATGGTACCCCGAGTTCGCCGGCGGCCATTTTTTCTACTTAACCGCCGACGGGAGAAATAAAGGCGGCCCGCCGGCGAAGTTTCGCTTCCTTTCAGAGCTTCCGGTGGATGCCTTCCACGAGTTGTCCGTCGCCGTGTCAGACAACAAGCTGGCGTATATTTACGACTCCGAGCCGATAATTGATGCGTCGAAGCTGACCCCCCCCCACGAGCTATCTGGCACCGGTCGGTCGATGATTGATAGAAGGTCTCTATCTATCCGTTAGACCGAGTGAGGCGGTTGGGAAGAGTTTGTTAATTAAATCGGAAAAGGTAAGTGGGTGAGGTAGTGGGCACGTGAATCCCGCCTCTTCCGGGCGGTTGATCAGCAATAACACACTCGCTAGGTGTCACTGTTGAGGTGAACTTAGTTAGCGTCCGAGTTTAGACAATGGCCGAGTTTATCATCATCATTAGATTATATAACATCATCATCATCATCGTCGTCGTCATCATCATCATCATCATCATCATCACCCACCACAATCATAACTGTGAAAATATTTCGATGAGAGCCAACCGTAGGATAGGAAGATTGTTTTCTTTAACATAAACAACTTCGATAAAGTTATCGTCGGAAAATCCTGCAAGACGATTGCCCAAACCAGTCATACGACCCCCCCCCCCCACACACACACATAGCCCCGAATGTTTATCGTTGGGAGACGCGAATAAACCAAAAGTGATTATATGCCTTAATTAAGATGACTGTTTCCACTAACCTCCCTTAGACTGGACTAAACTAACGGCAATAAACCGTCCCAGGTCCGAGTCTATATAGACCGGAGAAAGGCTCCACCGTCAAAAGACAACGAACACAGGTGGCTATACAAAGTCAACAATTCAAAGCTTCCGTTCTGGCTGACAACGACCAGCTGCAGCTGGTCATTATTCTTAACTTTTTCCCCCATCCCGCCGGGGAGATTAATTAGAGCCATTTCTCTGCGCTTTCGTTTTGCTTTTTCAATTTCTTTGGCACATTCTTTCCACCGCCAGCCGCCCGCGTCTCCCGTCCCCCGTCGCCCGCCCCCCGGGCCTGACTCCCCCGGACTCGTCAAACTTTGGCCGGCGGCTCGCGCCATCTGCGTTCGTCGGCATTCATTATTAAACTTTGAGGAGGCCATTCTGCCGATGGCTCTAATCATCGTCGAGATTAAACGATGTGACCCACGCCAGAGAGTCGGGCCCGTTATGGATGTATCTCGGAAGTGACAGGTGTCGGCGAAATGGCAAATGGCTTCTGGACGCTCGAAGCGGTCCCCTACGCCGCCGACGAACGGTAGCATCCCCCCACCCACCCCCACCCCCGTCCGCAAGAACTACGATCTCCGACCCGGAAGTGGCGATAAGTTAGCACGCCGGCGGCCTTCCATCGAGAGCAGATGCCTTCACAGGAAGGAATGCCGTCGGGCACGAGGCGGGAGATATGTATTCTTACCGGAGGCTGTCCACTGGTCATAACTCAGCGATGGAGTTACAAGCTTAGTGCATTTATTACGAGCCATGAGCCGTTGACACTTACTGGCGCTTGTTATTTACATATGCTTTGGGGATCATCCGTCCGAGTTGGCCTTGCACGACTCCCCTCTGCAGTATTATTGGGCCGGCCATGGGGCAGGTGTTGTCGACGCCTAGAAAGACCGAGAGAGAGAGAGAGAGATAGATAGAGAGAGAGAGAGATGATAGCCAGGAAGTCGGAAGAATGCTTGTCAGAGGCTGCCATCGTAGGCGACTGCGGTCCACTTAGAAGTGCAGCAGAATGCCGTCCTCTAGTCGGGCCGATGGCGGTCAGTCTGTGGAGTTCGGCCATTCTCTCGACTGACAGATCGTACGGCGCCATAACTCGACGGCGGCCCGCCACATTGCCGACGACCACCTGTCATAGTTAAACAATGGCTCCGAGTCGTTACTCGGGCCTTTCCCTATAACAAGCGCCAGGCGACATCTTGTCTGCTTAATGACTTCCTGGCGTCCATTGTATAACTACTTTGTTTAGGTGTCGCTCATCTGAAGAGCTTCGAGAGCCAGTGACTTACTTTGGCGAAGGAGACATTTAATTTTTAAATACCGAGTCCTCCCGACGTTGTTGTTGTTGTTGTTGACGTGCGAAAATCTGCCTCAGCTAATTGGTGCTGAAACTATAAAACGAAGAGGAAAAATGTAGCAGACCTCTCTGTATTATCGTCTTAATTTTTTTTTAGAATTGATCTTTTTTCCGATAATTGTTTTTCTTCCTTTGAAATTACAATAATTCGTATTACCCGTTATCTCTTCCATGACAACGTTTCAAATCTTAATAAACAAACGAAAATAAATGATCATCTATATTTTTGTTCACATTAGTTTTACTGAATGAAAACTGTAAATAAGATTCATTCACGCGTTCTTATAAATTAAATTTATTATAACCATTATTTTATTCAACGCTAAAGACATTACAATGCGTGGATGTTTTAATTTCACGTACGCATAAGTTCAGATCCCGACCAGCCCTCTGTTGCCATATGAGGCATCCACATTAATGTTCGGTTCTGTCACTCGGCAAGTTGTAGCAAGACGTCATCAACATGTATGTGTATCTGTGTGCTGGTTTAGTTTTGCCCAATTATGTATGTAACGTCACCACTCTCTGCGTGGCAACACTGAGCATGCGCGCATATTCAGCTGTATAATTAATTACCCGCATGGTGTCCAGTCCAGTGAACCAAACTTATTACGACGTTTCTTACCGGCGAATGCAGATATTTAAAGTATAACTTGCAAGATATAAGTGATAAGGTGAGTACTAATGCCGATAACATTCATCTTTATTGGAATTATTAGAAAAAAAACACTTTAAGTTCAAGTTAGTTAACGAAGGGCTGAAGTCCAGTTTAGGGAAGGGTCATCTCATCATACGAACTTTTTAGACAAAGTTTACTTCATTCATTACGGTCTAAAGATGGCCATAAAATCTTACGCTCTTTTAATATTAAAAAAATTGAGCACCACCAAATTAACACATATTATCAGGCTTCAAAGGAATACCGAACCTCGGTGTTACTCCTAGATTTATTTAACTCCTTAAGTAATCACCTAATACGATCTTCCGTGCAGGATCAGGTAGACTCTATGGGTCCGTGGTAAATGCTAAGCCAGAATGTTACATCGTCTCCTAATCTTCTACACAACTCTTTCTACGAGGAATTGTCCTTCACCCAAACACTTCAATTAGTTGATTGCTGGGTCTTCATTAACTCAATCGTTGTGGATGCAACAAATTTGTTTAATTTAATGAACAGTCAGAGCTAGACTCTCAAACTGCACCAGTTTAAGGATGTTTTACTTTCTAATTCAAAGTTTCAAATACCAGGGATGAGAGTTTTCCGGCTTATACCTGATTTCCAGAGCCGAAAATACCATTTTTGAAAATGGGATGGGGTCAAACTGGTGGTTTGAAAAATCGTTTTCCTGCTAAAGACATATTTTATCACCATTCAAGTAGTCTCAGATTGTCTGCTGCATTTGGTTTTGCGATTTCCTTTCCTCCTTTTCAGGTTTATTTTTCAAATGCCACTTTCGTGCCTTAAATACATTTTGTCGATTTCTCAAAAGCCATCAAGCCGCGAGCCGCTATTAACAACTACCTGCTCTTGACTTGTCAAAAAGGGTCAGGTGATGTTCCAGAAAACCGACTCAACACGAGATAACATTCATAAAACTCTTAAAACAAGACAAAAACGTATTTCCGGTCTAACAAAAGGACCACAATATTAATCTGGTTGTAGGTTGTACGTTACTGACTGGATAAGTTGAGGAGGATGAAGAGGAAAAAGAGGAGGGTGAGGGGACGACTCCCGTAACATAATTAGATAAACATCACTCATCGACTTAGATCAGGCGCTGTTTAAACGAGACACTTCTCATTACTTCGGGATTAAATAATGAATGCCTTGAAGTTAAAATGGTACGTCACAGAAAGATGGAATAGTTTTTGTTCGCGATATTAACGTTCTAAATAGATACTAAAGATGATTACTCATCATATTCATACATAATGGGAGATGAAATACTGTGAATAATATGTTTTGTTGATTTTAGTTCTGAAGTGGTAACCGTGTCGAATTATACAAATAATGGAATTTTTGTCTTTTTTATTCTCTCCTTTGCTGCTAGATGTTCATTCTATAGAAACAATTATCAGTTTGTTTAAAAAAAACAGTCCACCTTCAGAAAATAATGTTTAAATAAGTAATGCTTAGAATAGTAACCAAAAATTCCACAATAATAATCACGAAATGTACCCGATATCATAGGTATAGGGAAATAATCCAAGTTACTGGAGGGCCGCCATTACGGCTTCACCGGAAGCCAGATTCGAAGGCGGGAAGGAAAAAAACTCAAATGCTCTGACGTCACACGGGCGCTCTCTAGACTGACGCAAGCTATAATTTCTCTGAGCGTTAATATCTGAGCCTCCTCTTCTAAGGTTCTTTCTGGCTCAAACTAATATGGCTGTTATCATTCATGATGTAATTTTAACAAGATAATGCCGTTTAGGTCTGGAATAATTCTTTGCTCACCCTTGTTTACATGCTATTGTACGGGCTCTACAGACTTCAGGTCAACCGGATACGCTGAACTGATGTCAGCATTCAGGAGCTTCCGGTCTCTGTCTGGCTTCAAAATGGCGGCGCCCACAGGCCATTAAAAGTCGATTAATCAGCACTTTGAACTGGATTATTTAATATGTGGATGATCATTTACACAATTTGACATTATTTATGATATTTGTGAGTATAGCTGTATTAGTCCTGAAAATTTGAAATGAAGGTGGACTATCTCTTTAAGTCACATTACTTCAGCCTTTAATCCCAAAATAAGGACAAAAGGTTTCAATTTTAAACGGAATATTTTAACATTTTGTTAACATTACAAATCTCTAACAAATTACTGGCTGGTCAATGTTCTAACAGTAGTAGTAGTAATAGTAGTAGTAGAGGTAATAGTCGTAGTAGTGGTAGTAGTAGTGGTAGTAGTATTAAGAGTAGTGGTCGTCCTAGTAGTAGTAATTGTAGTAGTAGTAGTCGTCATCCTAGTCATAGTAGCGGTGATGGTGGTAATAGTATTAGTAGTAACATTTGTGGCGATTATAGTAGTATTAGTAGTAACATTTATGGCGATTATAGTAGTATTAGTAGTAACATTTGTGGCAATTATAGTAGTATTAGTAGTAACATTTGTGGCGATTATAGTAGTATTAGTAGTAACATTTGTGGCAATTATAGTAGTATTAGTAGTAACATTTGTGGCGATTATAGTAGTATTAGTAGTAACATTTGTGGCGATATAGTAGTATTAGTAGTAAAATTGTGGCGATTATTAGTATTAGTAGTAACATTTATGGCGATTATAGTAGTATTAGTAGTAACATTTGTGGCGATTATAGTAGTATTAGTAGTAACATTTATGGCGATTATAGTAGTATTAGTAGTAACATTTGTGGCGATTATAGTAGTATTAGTAGTAACATTTGTGGCGATTATAGTAGTATTAGTAGTAACATTTGTGGCGATTATAGTAGTATTAGTAGTAACATTTGTGGCAATTATAGTAGTATTAGTAGTAACATTTGTGGCAATTATAGTAGTATTAGTAGTAACATTTGTGGCGATTATAGTAGTATTAGTAGTAACATTTATGGCGATTATAGTAGTATTAGTAGTAACATTTGTGGCGATTATAGTAGTATTAGTATTATCACGTCGCCAAACTATATTAGGTCTATCGTCATTAATTTAATCATTATATTAATAACACGATCTAATGAAGACAGATATAGATCTAATCGACTTAAATATTAATTGTTTCTCATTAATTAACAAATACAGACTATATATATACTGTTGTGAAAGAAATGGGGCTTGGTAATGTTGTTGTAATAGAAACATGGCTGTTATAACAGAAACATGGCTGTTATAACAGAAACATGGCTGTTATAACAGAAACATGGCTGTTGTAACAGAAACATGGCTGTGTTAACAGAAACAAGGCTGCTGTAACAGAAACAAGGCTGTTGTAACAGAAACAAGGCTGAGTTAGTGAACAGTAATGTTTTAAGCCAAAATAGATTTCGTTACCTGACCTGACCTGGACCATTCACGCAGCTCGGACTCACAAATACGGTCCGGAAAGAGTTTCTATCCCCTTCGTATTCTTTTAAGTCCGCAGATCATTTGCACCTTCGGCTCAGTTATTTTGCCAAAAATATACGTGGTGCAATGAAGGTATATAAGCTGTGGGTCAGAGCTAGTTTGTACGTTCATTATGAAGTGTTTCGGGTTCGAGTACGCATGTCCGAAACAGCTTTGAGTGCCAAAAAATCGGATTGTTACCCTAACAGCTATAAACTCAGACAAAGATACAACTCATTGTTTCAGTAATTTCAGTCAGAAGATATCAACTTTACTTAATGGGTTTTCGCCCAATTACCTCATCAGAGGGCGCCACATTGGTAGAATAGAACCTTTTACAGAGACTGAAATCGGAAAACCTTAGATAATCCGCAGATGCTTTCTATTCAAACTGAAACTATCAGAAAACGATTGATCCAGAGGCGTCATAGCGTATCGATTTCAGTATTTTACTAATAACTTTTAAATATACCAGCGGCATATCTCCTGAATACCTGTACAAACTCCAGTTCCATTAGAAAGTCACCCCAAAGACTCGATTAGGTCATCCAGTCAGATATTGCTACAGTTACCCGTGTCTCGGCTCACGTGATAGGGCGATTGTCCGTTTAGTATCGCAGCACCCACTTTATGGAAGAGATTGCCGGAAGATATTAAATGTAAATGCTACTCTTATATGGCCACTTTTGTCCACACGATAGGCTAAATCGGCCGAGCGACCTCCAAGGGTAATGAAGCGAAGTGAAAGATGAAACACCCTTTTGATATATCCCGGTCAGGGTTTGAACCCAGGTGCTATGAATTTGTGTCCAACCGCGCTACCAGTTATGCCATCGAGGCAGCCGCGGAAGATATTAGAAGTGCGTCGTCTTACAGTAATCTAATAAACTCACCTGTTCAATGTCGTTTTATCCGGTAAATAATATCGACTGTGGATAATAGATACATCGTTTTGGGCGTTTCACGGTACGGTGCCTTTGACTTGTTCCTGTTAGTAAAGACACTTCGTTAAATCTATATCATCATCATCATCATTTATTATCATTATTGTAATAGTAGAGGCAATGTGGTATTAATAGTAGTTGCGGTGGTGGCGGCGGCAGTAACAATGAGGTGGCATCATTTAATCGTCAAATTATCATCTTCTTTTCATGTCAATATTACATTAGAATGATAGATAAACAATAACGATAACAACATACGTTTATAAATAGTGTGTGTGTGTGTGTGTGTGTGTGTGTGTGTGTGTGTGTGTGTGTGTGTGTGTGTGTGTGTGTGTGTGTGTGTGTGTGTGTGTGTGTGTGTGTGTGTGTGTGTGTGTGTGTGTGTGTGTGTGTGTGTGTCATCTTGGGAGGCTAAATTAAACGAAATTAAAGAAAAGAATCGGGATGAAGTCTGTGACACATCAAATATAAGGATATGATCTACCAATAATATGATCTACCAATAATATGATCTACCAATAATATGATCTACCAATAATAATGATCTACCAATAATAATGATCTACCAATAATATGATTTACAAATAATATGATCTACCAATAATGTGATCTACCAATAATAATGATCTACCAATAATAATGATCTACCAATAATAATGATCTACCAATAATATGATCTACAAATAATATGATCTACCAATAATACACACATTATGTGTTATGTCTGCATAATATTAATGATAATGATGCCATCGAGCTATTGTTATCGAAAGGTTGACTTCAAATGAGAAGGTATAAAAATACTTCCATATTATATATATATATATATATATATATATATATATATATATATATATATATATATATATATAAATTATAAAATCATCTGTCCTAATGTATTGACGGTACATTAATTCGACATTTATTTCAGAGATCATTAACAGAGTACTTAACCTTACTTCTTGTAGCATTCTTTCGTACATTTGGTCAATACAAGTCACGAACTTAATCTGGGACTGAAGCTGCGAAATATATTACTCGGGGATGGAACAAAACTAAGGAAATTAATTTTAGGAAATCTCACACCGATCACTCTCTCTTTTCTCTGTGTGTGTGTGTGTGTGTGTGGCGCGCGCGTGTTATTTAAATGATGTTCCAATTCACTAAAGGAACTTTATTTAATCATATAGAATTTCGTCATCAGACCGTTCTAACAGATCATTAATTTTACACCTTTAAGTGACGTCATATTTCTATTGTTGTTCTGTTGTCATTATACCGTTCAGTCTATCACCGTAGCCATCGTGCGCAGCAGCCATTTGGCCTCTCAGTTAATCAATACTACAGAGACTATAGCCCGGGTGATGTACAGCCATCTTGGCCGGGCTCAGTAATGGCGGCACGGTCTGATGTTCATCAATGTTTATTTATGGAAACCTACGTCTTCCCCACGCCGCGCGTCATACATTCCACGGTCAATATGGCGGCCGATATACCAACGAGGATGTTGTTGTTGTTGTAGTCGCTTCCAGCACGCCGACCGTGGATTTCGAAGCGGATAGCAACGGATGGAAGACGCTCCGCTTCATGTCCGAGGATGTTGTCTCCCTGTTGGCAGACTGCTGCTACTGATGGTGTTGTTGTTGTTGCCGCGCTCGTTGTACATCATCTGACTACCATCCGGCGCCGGAAGATCGCTGTACTCGGGCCACCGTTCCGTGTACGAATGCCGTGGTCGACGTGAGGGAAGGCGTATTATCTATTCGGTGTATTTTACGAGATAGTCGCCGTTCGGTCGCGTTATGTGTTCGGCGAACACCTGCCACGGCACGCCGCGCCACCGGTCGCTCAACGCGGCCACTCTCATCGCGCTGGCGTGGCTCTGTGCCCTCGGTGGCGGACAGGAAGTGGTCGTCCGCGAGCGGAATCGGTTGCAATATTGTTCCTTCTTCAGCAACCGGCCGCCCAAAGCGCAGCCCGGCCTTCGGAACTGTACGTGGTTCAAAGAAAACAGCTGCTGCCTGCAGCAGGAAATTGAGGCTACCTTTGGCCGAGTGAAACCCCTAAAGGGGGCATCACCTGCCTGCCAAAGATATATCAACTACCTTATGTGTTACATATGTGCGCCGAATCAGAATGTCTTCTACCAGAAGGAGCGGCTGACGGTTTGCGGAGACTTCTGCGATCGCTGGTACGGCGCCTGCAAGAAGGCCATCCTTAAGGGCTCTATTATTGGCGAACTATACGAGTCGGGCAGCGAATTCTGCAGGAGCCGCCGATTCCTCGTCAGCAAGGAGAACTGTTTCTATTTCGACATGACAATGGATACGACAAGTTCTGGTATATCTATTAATAATTATATCGATTTGTATCGATTTGTTAACTGCGTGTTGTTTCTTTATCTGGTTATATGAGGCCGATTGTTGTTGTCTGTGCTGTCGATGTAGTGCTGTTCGTTTCGAGGTACGACTTTCACATCGTTTTAAGACTAGACGATGCCTTCGGAGATTTCACGCAGTTCAGTTATATTATGGCGATATTCCAATGGACGTCGTACGCATCAATTGCCATTGCTGTCACATTATTAATGCATGCAGTTTGTGCTTCGTACGCCAAGTCCTGATTAAGTCTGTGATGCAATAAATATTATCATTGTACATATCATGATTATAAACAAATGATATGACGTATTCCATAATCATGTACAAACGTTATCGTACGTATACGAGTTTATGGAATATACTTAATTAGTGTAAAGAATATTGCATTTTGTCAGTATATGACCGTTGGATGTTTTCACGACGATTATGTGGTTAGCAAAGAGTTATAACTGGAACTTCTCCAACTGACCAAAATGAGAATTGGATTCTGAATGTCTATATTTGAAGTAAAAGCTCCATTTCAGGGTTTAATTCCAACGAAGACATTTCCCCTCTTGAAATCTACCTCCAGTAACAAAATAACTGGCAAACAATCAAAATGTCAGTACATAATTTGATATGTTATTGTTATTATATTCATAGTTCAAAACGATAATTAATAGTTGTCACTGTATTAAGGCCTCATTGCGTCATCAACGCAATAGATGTTAAATCCATGTTGATACAATAGAAATATGAAATATGGCGGGTAATATTTTTCACCAAAATTTATCGCACAGTAGATAATGAGCAAGTAATTTGTAATTACTTAAGTCATATCTTGCTATGAATATTCAGTTTGGTATTTCACTTACTTATGCAAAACGGTTTTTATGATTTGTGTTATTTGTTTTAACAATATAATATTTAGTATACTGAATACACATAAGAAAGCATTGATTGTATTTTTAATAAAAAGCAAGTGGGATCATGCACTTTTTTTAAGGTTCTGCTACTTAATGTTTATTTATCAGCAAATTAACAGCACATATTTTTAGATATAAAATGTAAAAAGTTTCACTAAATGATGGCGTTTTTTTTATATATATAAATTTTATTATGGCCAGTTTTGTTTGATATTTTAAATGTATACATTTCTGTAAATATATATTTCCAAACACTGTCTGTACTCTTTCAACTGATTGTGGTTATCTGTGGTCATAGTACATTGTATGTGCGCTGTTGTGGTAAGATCCATCCGTTTGATTTGTTTACAATATGCAAACCATCAATCATCCGTGTTTCGTATAAAACAAGATGATCTTTTGTCTGTTGCAACACAAAAATTTTAAAACACTATCTGCTGCCTTTCAATTCACGCGCTAAAGATTTTGTCCCCCCCCCCCCCACAGCAGAATGTATACTGTCCCTGGGTATTGATTTAATACTCACTGACTGACTGTGAATGTTTGGTTTGGAAGTGACACTGATGATTCTTTTTTAAATGGATTAGTCACATAGCGTCCAGCTAATGAACTGCTTTACAAATGTGGATTGTGTATACTGGATTTGTGTGAGAGATGCTAAATTTGAAAATATTCACTTCACGGTCAGGATGAATTCATCTACTAGTACACAGCGTTTGGTTTAATGACATCTCTCTCTCTCTCTTCAACACGAGATGAATAATTAAGGAAAGTACTCGTTTAAAACTAGAGTGTTTCGAGTCACCTCAAATTAAAGTGCATGGAAATATTGATAGTATTCAAGTGTGAATATATAAGTACTATCTGCGGTAACTCTGAAATAACACATTTAGTGTCGCTTATAATTATTACCTTCAATTATTTGCCTTTTTCGTATTATGGAGAAAAAATGGTCTGAGAATAAACAGTGTTTTTCATATCGACGCTTGTTAGGTTCTTAAAATATAATCACTTCGTGCACAATAAAACACATATCTATATAAACAGTTGATTCAGTGATATGTAATTGATATGTAGGAATAATGGGGTAATGAATCGCCTTCCAAGTCTGTATGAAGGGAACTTGTAATGTATAAACCAGTCCCGTAACTACTAGTACTAATCCTTGATCGATCCAATCATGCATGAAGAAACTTTTGTAGAATGTATTCGGTGTGTCCTACACACAAATAGCAGTCCATACTCATCCCATGTCAGAAAAACAAACAACAAATCATTATCTTCAATAAATAGTTTTGTTTATTATTAATGCCAACATAAATTGTGTTGTTTTTACTGTGTCCACAATGTTGTTTACATGCTCAACATGAGATTATTGTACTAATAAAATACCTCATACGTTTTGGCTTTATAACAGGCCACTGTATCTATGTACAACAAAGGGGGGGGACACTTCACTTAGTGATTAAGCCCAATGCATTCACTCAGTCACTCACTCAGTTACAGGGAGCAGTCTTAATTGAGTTAGTGAGTGATTCGTTTGCTCCAATACTGATCACACTTGTACATATGGCGCCGAGCAAGTCAACTCAGTAGGGAGATATCCCACAAACACAGAGATCCCTGCATTGAAGGTTTCCAGCACAGTGCACCACAGAAAGCAATCGTAAGCAGATAGCTCGCTTATTAATAGTCTGTCAAACTTCAGTCTGTCTGGAGCTCTGAATTACACCGTGATGCGAGTATTTACCAAACTGATGTAACCAGTTAATATTGTAGTTACATTCCTGTATATGTTCAGAGTAAATGTATTATTCTAATATTTTAATGTAGTGGAAGTCTACTTGAAGTTGTAGGTCTTCATACATTTGGTAGAAATTCACTAATGCCAAATGCTATCAAGTCCAAAGCAACGTCATGATACAACTCAGCATGTCTGTAATGGTAAATATAATAACTGATATAACACCGTTTACTCTAGACTTACTCATGTTTGACTTAGGTATCATATTTCATTCATTTGCAGCATTAGAATTTAGCCTCAATTTAGATGGAGAAAGCGGAGTCTAAACTGTTCACAAACTACCCATCGGGGGCCTCGAATAGAGTATGTGTTTAAAAGAGAGAATTCTATCAACTGGGCATAAAGAGTAGGACACAATCTCCCCCCTCCCCAAGACTGGGGGCCCCCAAGTCAATTTTAACCTCAATTAGAATATAATCGAGAAAGAATTTCCATCACTGTTGTCTTATCAAACTTGATATAACTGTAATTCTATTTAAGCATGTTATACTGAATATAGACTTGTGCATTTATGTGACATGTACTTTAAATAATTATTCCTCTATTCTGGTGGCTAACTCTTTGTTAAAATTAATTAAATAAATGAAATTACACAATTCCCTTACCAGCATCAATAAACCTCTCTTTAAGACAAAAAATAATTAGTCTGTTTACGTATATTCCGGGTTTGTAGCTGTAACTAGTATTTAGTTTACAAACAATCATAATTTAGGACTTATTCATATGTATATTGGTTTAAAGTCTCTATTAATTGGGTATTTTCGTGGCAACTTTCACCAAATTTAGTTTCTCCCCTTTCTGCCATTACTCCCATGGCAGAAAGTATTTCTGCTGTATCGACAGAAACTGGGTAATTACCGTGCTTTTTACCATGATGGGAAGAAACCTGTCAATCCTGATCATAAATAAAATTGTAACTTAACAGAAGCTGCCTTGTTATTATAGAACATATAGCGTTTACTATATATGAAGCCAGATGCCAGGTTTCTATTTTGTGACAAAATGTATTACAAATGTACAGACTGATTCACAGATATTAAACTTCATATATATCTATTAATATATCTCATAACAACACCAAGGCAAAGTTCAATAGTGATTAGTCTAGATGATACAACATCATCATCATCATCATCATTATCATCATGATGAGTGGTTTAGCACGTTGCACTTAGTCTTGCTGCTGTGAGATGTATTTATCATAGCCGCCAAGGATAGCAGGTTCGATTCTATAAAAAAAAGTCGAAACCTTTCCAGATATTAATTTCTCGGCTCACAACGCCTAAGGACGTAATACACTCCGGCGGTGACCACCCTCGGGCTATTTCGACTCCATCTTTGCGTAACGCTCCCGGGTGTGAGTGGTGGGGGAGGGGGGAGCATTTTTTAACAGCGCTCGATAAAAAACACCACAGTGAGTGGGGAAAAAACTCGTACTTTCGTGTGCTGTCTCTGTTTCATGATCATGAATCATGAAACTAAAGTCGTAAAGATATCATTCAATTGATGATGCACGAAGGCAATCATCACGAAAGGTTGGAATGCGCGAAATAACGTCAAGAGTTAAGAGTAGTCCATAATTTAAAATATTTTCCGTAGATGTATGATTTAAGATTATAGAAAAGGTAATAAAAATCAAACCTTTTTTTCCTTTTATATGATGTGATGGTCGAATTTGAGGAATTACTAATCTATAAATTACATAATGAATCATTTGCATATTACGGTAATTCTCTAGGAGACCATCTTTAGCTCTAGTAAGCAGCCTGGGTGTATGTACAAAGGGGAATGGAGTAACATAATAAATGAGGTGAGGGCAGTTGCGGGTACGTCCCGGACTAGAAATGGGGGCAAGGATTAAATTAGATTCACATTACCGAGACACTTTCTGCGGGTACAACACTATTATATTGTCACAATAACTACGGGTAATTTTAATAACCATTATGGACGATTATTTCCTGGTATCAGATTGACATAGATCAAACTATTACTTACTGGTATCAGTTGACTGATTATGTGCTAAGAGAGAGAGAGAGAGAGAGAGAGAGAGAGAGAGAGAGAGAGAGAGAGAGAGAGAGAGAGAGAGAGAGAGAGAGAGAGAGAGAGAGAGAGAGAGAGAGAGAGAGAGAGAGAGAGAGAGAGAGAGAATGTTTCCCTTGCAATATATTACACGTCCATAAACTACTCGCTTGGTCTTTTATCAAAATTTTTTTTAATTTTCCATTACTATTAGATAGATACTCGTCTTCTTCAGTTTACGTCAGACCATTTTTAACCAAACTTACAGATACAATGAAATAATTATTTTCATTAGACATATCATGATTGGCAACTTCATTGTTAGGGTTATTTCAGATAATTCGAGTAAATAAATATTGAGCGCGCATTATCTTTTGTTATTGATTAAATTAGTTATGTTGAATACATCCTTAATATCACACGCAAAGGGTCAGAAAATTGGCAATAAACTGTAACCAACAGAAATACCTAAAGAACGGACAGAGAGAATAAGATTCAGGATCACAGGATTAAAGATCTAGATTTGAACATATATGAAAAGATAATTAATATCATCTGAGTTCTTGGTACCTGAGTAACTTTTGTTTTCCTGTCCAAGTTATCAATTTGATGTTGTTGTTGTTGTCATGGTTCTTTTTAATTGCTACTTTATAATAATAATTATGTATAATTCGCACATTAATATTTTCATCAAATGCTACTGATCTTTTCCCAATCAAGATTCAAATTTACAGAAGTTCCGTGGAGGGGGGATTACCTTCCAAAAATATTGACTAAACTGGCTTCAACAGTTTGGCAGAAAACACTCCATGACCACATAGTGCTCATTTTAAAAATTGGTATTTGGGAGAAGGTGTTATTAATAAAGCTAAACAGATAACAACGATTGGGATTAACTTTATTTTGGCATTATTTTGACGATTATCTAGCTATAGTTACTACAATACAGGCATTATATATATATATATATATATATATATATATATATATATATATATATATATATATATATATATATATACAATGAATGATTTGCCATTAAAACTGGCTCCGTCTGTACCAGCCTATGCCAAGAAATTGATGACTGTGCTGACCTCTGGTGAATTATTCATGAATCAACTAGAGATGGATAGGATCTGTATTGTTGTGCTATGATTTAGCCCAAGACTATAAATGGTTCCTTTATGATAGGAATATACGGCGGTAGCTTTGGATGTTCAGTTCAAACATAAAACCAAACATACGAATCTGAACATGAATATGGTTAGTGAATTGAGTCCTCGTGCCGGTGTTTAAGCAGTGCGCGAAAAGGCACTGGTAAAGAGAATCACAAATTGTGAATGCAACATGTGGATGGTTCATAATGGTACTACAACCCCACTTTTTTACTATAACGACTAATATTTGATAACTCTCTCTCTCTCGCACTCTCTCTCTCTCTCTCTCTCTGTGTGTGTGTGTGTGTGTGTGTGTGTGTGTGTGTTTGTTTTAGCTGTGTATAATAAGGCACAGGCACAGAGAATCTCGAACAGTGAATTCAAACTCTGGACGTTTCTTCAGGGGACTGAATCCAGAGAGGCGACTTTTCTTACTGAGACTTGTGTAATGTCTCACCAGTCCCTGTGTGTGTGTGTGTGTGTGTGTGTGTGTGTGTGTGTGTGTGTGTGTGTGTGTGTGTGTGTGTGTGTGTGTGTGTGTGTGTGTGTGTGTGTGTGTGTGTGTGTGTGAATAGGCCACCCTTGGGATCAGTTCAGGTGTTCTTAAGACATATCCTGACCTTTATGATGATCTCTTATACCAGATGGCAAATATTGGACTCTCTCCTCTCTCTCTCTCTCTCTCTCTATATATATATATATATATATATATATATATATATATATATATATATATAATATATATCTATATATATAC
Source organism: Paralvinella palmiformis (assembly GCA_025642065.1). Lineage (NCBI taxonomy): Eukaryota > Metazoa > Annelida > Polychaeta > Terebellida > Alvinellidae > Paralvinella > Paralvinella palmiformis. The sequence continues at coordinate 1,616,163 of JAODUP010000037.1, read as the reverse complement.
ATATATATATATATATATATATATATATATATATAAACACAGAAGAGTAGTATACACATGCGCGCGCGCACCAACAAACACACACACACAAGCTGGCATGATATTGTTTATCTGCAAATATTTAACAACCAATACATCGTCTGTTTAGCTCTTCCCTGACATATAATGTACACTCCAATGCTCCGTTCGTGGTCATTGTCACCCGGACGTCTTAATTCCATTGTCTAGTTTAATCACAATACCCTTTTAAGATAATTGTCGCACCATCTGTGCCCCTTCTGGGACGGCCGCGATGAAACCACTCCTCGAAGGCACCGAAGTCTGTTGATGAAACCTCTTCGACGAAAGTCGCTCATCTGGTAAGATGCTAATGCAATTTGAAGCATCACACCAGGACGGAACTGGCTGGGGATTTGCCAGCCATTATGCTTGATTAAGCTTTAATTAGTCATAAATATGCATAGGCTCGGTCCAGCCATTGGCCGGCACCGTGTCCCGGGTTAAGCAGGGTGTCAGCGATTTTCGTGCTAATGTTTTGCTTCCAGCGCGGATAAACATTTGTTTGATGACAGATGGCGAGAGATGTAGTTGCGAGGTGATGACGGATTAGGACGGCGATTTGTGGATGGCGAGAGGGAGAGATAAAACAATGGAACATCCCGATAAAGGATGATTCATGATCAACGGGACACGGTCTCCGACTGACTCATGGGATGACGGGGGCCTTTCTCGGTGGCAAATAGTTAAAGCGCTCGTGTCAAGGACAAATGACGTAAAAAGGCGAGTTTTTCGCCTTTTAACGGCACCAAAACCGGAATGGTGACATCCGAGTTCTGGGTAGAGCTATGACCTGACAGAGAGACAACTGCTATCATCGGCGAATCCGTACGATGCGCCTTCAGGAGACTGGCTAAACGACGTAACATATGATCGAATCGACTTCTTGTGGCAGTCGATTTATCACTCGCCGCCCTGACATCCTAAACACTGGACAGATTGTTTATTGCGCAAGATTCGGCTCGAGACATGACAGATAGTTCGGCAGTGAACGGATCATTTATCAAATAACAGATGATCCGTTCGTGAAAGAAGCCATTCATCATGTTTAACTGTCTTGTTACCATTTAGTACAACATAACCCCTATATTATAAGTCATTTGTCAGGATGTGACGACTGCCCAATCGAAAAAATGACCGGACGAACAGACGGACGGACGGACAGACGGAAATATAGACCCGCAATAGACTTCACGCGTACAGACACAGACACGATTTCTAACACACACACGGACACACACGCACACACACACACATAGGGGGGGAGAGAACTTTAGAGGAGGAGGGGGCATTTATTTTGTTGTATTTTGTTATTATGAGAAAGACCCTAATCAATTACGAACAAGCTGTTGCTTTCCAAAAATATCGATTTCCATATTTTAATCTGATCCATTCAAGATGTCGCAGAACGGCAGCTTGACGTTAACTATAGAGAATACTGTCGGTGATCAAATGAGGCAGGAAAATATTATTGAAAATTAAACTGATTGCGTTTAGTACTGGCAACGAGCATCGTCCCAGAGCAATATCGTCCCTCGTTATACGTATCGGAGATGTTTCATTCAGCGAGCACGAAGGGGGCGCGATTTAACGCCGTTTTGGTCGTCCTTTTTAATAAAAGGGTTTAAGGTTTGCGAGGAGTGTAAATAGATTCAAACACGGCCTGGCCGCTATTGCGGCGCGGCTGTCACGCCAGCTGGCGTCCAGCTGCATTTATCTGGCTACAGTCGAACCCCGCCATTCCGACCTGGCCGCGGGTAAGACGGCCACTCGAAGTCGGTCCCGATCGGAATGATCGTTATCGACCCACAGTGTCCGGGATACATGGGCCAAAACAAAGGCGCCGCGGCATCCGTTCTGGGATGTCTCACGCCCGAAGGCTGCATCTGCCAAAAGCAGATCCGGGAAGCCTCCTCCGTATGCCCCGGATTTATCTAAGCAGGAGACGATAAGTCCTCCGGGTCTGCTTCGGATGCATAGCCCAGGAGGGCAACAAATCTTCCTCGGTGGCAGCTCGGAGATTTTGAGAAGGTCCCATGTGTTGGCTGTCGGCCTTTCCGAAGTTTCATCAAGAAATGGTCCCCCAGTGTGTGATTACTGGCATAAATCTGTGCGGGACAATGTGCGGTGCGGGGCGGGGCAGGGTGGGGAATCGCGGGGATGGGGGGGACGGGGAGTGAGCGGGGATGCGGAAGCTCTGACGATATCTCTCGATGGGCAGTGGGATCAGGTGGAAGAGGCCATACCGTAAAGAGGGTTGTTTCCTCAACAAATTGAATTACCCTCGCTGCAAGAGCGAAATAATGTCGGGCCCATAATACCCGGCTCCTCTTGGGAGTGTGCTTACATCATTTAACAAATAGTGCGCGGTCTTCGACAGATGGGCCCCAGAAAGTCGGCAGTAATTCACCGAAACACATCTTCTTGCTGGTCGCCGACGTGTACTCTCTCTCTCTCTCTCTCTCTCTCTCTGTTTTGTTCGTCCTCCACCGGATGGCGCCGCGGGTCGGACCTAGCCCTAACTGGTCGGCGAAACCCGACCCCCGGAAAGATTCAGCGGCCTTTTGTTGTCATCTTTCGCTCTCTCGAAACCCGGACACCCGTCGGAGGCTTTCAGTTGTCGTCGTCGGGCGACCGGCAAACGCGTAAATGGCAGAATTGACTACAATGGCACCAAGTTGCCTCCTTACCAGAAGCCATTCTCACTGAATCACTCCGAGATAAATTCAATTTGCCGATGACAGACATTAAGTAGTAATGCCCAGCGCCTGTCTCGGCCATTTCTGCCCCCCCCCCACACACACACACACACACACACACACAGACAATATCCTCTGTTGCGGTACACATTTGCCGCTTGTGTCGTAATTCGATTCTCTTTTTTAAATATTTCGCTAAAACGACTAATTGGCACTTCCAAGATGGCGTCAGCTGGTGGGGGTAATTTCATTCCTTATAAAGATGTGTGTATCCGTTGGTTTGTACGTGTGTGCACGAGCACCCGTGCGCGTATCCAACGCGCGGCAGAACGCGCGAAATATATAAAAAATTAGCTTTAAAAAGCTTTTTTCTCTCGCCCGCGCGCCCGACAATCTTCGAAACGGACGCCGCGGACGTTACAACGAACGGAAGCGAAAAACTGCGTTTTAGCTCGTGGGCTTTATGTCTGCGGTGATGCGCGTTAGAGCTTCTGCGCAGGTTTTGTTTCGCGTAATGGATGGCTGGATAGTAGAAAGTGTGGCACGGAGTCGAGATTAATCCATCAAATATTAACATTTATAGGACGTGATTGCTTTTATTAGATTTGTAAAATATGTTACCTGCCAGCGGAACGGAACGCTCGCGTATTCCTCCCGATCGAGCGCTCGTCCGGCGCACCCCGTCTCCTCCCTCCTCCTTCCCATCCCCGCCACCCACCCCCCACTCGCGACGGCGAACGTTCTAATGGAAACAATTAGTTTGCGCCGGTTTTTACCTGTTTTATATTACTAATCTGCAGCTCGGCCGGAGTGTAATATCGAATTGGCGATAACCAAGCCTGACGTATAATCGGCCTAAACTTGTATACCGCCAAACGATTAACTCTTCGGCTAGGTCTACTAATTCTGTTCCCCGTTTTGTGTTTTTTAATTAGCCCTATTCATTATTGATGTAATAAATCGCAATTATGAGGAAGACCGCCGAAAAAAATTAATAAAAGCGCGAGAGAGAAAAAAAGACAGGTAAGCCATCCTCCATCCGGTCGAGTACGATAGAGAGACATCTTGTTTTATGGTTGGGTGGAGTTTAGGGAAGTTTGGTGGCAACTTCGGCTCGCTTTGAGAACGTTTACAGGTAAACTGTCCGGAGGAGGTCTTCATTATCATCACCAGCAACACATATATCATCATCAGCAGCAGCAGCAGTAGCATATCCAACAGCATCATAACCATCTGTCATTACCATTCGTCATTTATTTTTGTTATCACCATCATCATCATCATCATCATCCCCCATCATCATCATCATCATCATCACCATCATCATCAACATCATCATCAACATCTTTTATCTGCTCAGATAATGTTCTTAAGCCGTGTCCCACACCATCACCCATCCATACATACAGCAGCCACTCAGTTACCTATTCATACAGATATCCATCCATTCACCAACCTACACATACCTGAAGCCCCACACCCACATAACGACAGATGTTTACCTTGATCCACACCTGTATCTACCATAAGAAGTAACTCTGTTTACTCATAAGGTAAACCAGGTAACTGATAGGTTAGTTGTATTTTTGATGTAACATGACGCGCGCGATAAGCTGCCAGATAGCTCATACTCATACCGGGCAATACCTACCTGTCTGTCTGTGTGTATGCCTGTATGTCTGTCCCTATGTCTGTCAGTCAGCTTGTCTGTCGGTCTATCTGTCTTATAATGACATATGATGTAGAACCCTGGACAACTGACAAGTTGGCGTCTGGATTTTGACAATGATGTAAGCCAGCCAATCGCTGAAGGCCACTGAATCCAGAAAGCGCCAGATAGGCTCTTGTTTAATGTGACCGGCCTGTATTGGGTGTGAGTGGGGGCAGCGCCCGAGCCGGGTGTGAGGGTAGCTTGGGGGGGGGCTGATTAGAAACCCGCGTTGCGTGCGTGCGTGCGTGCGTGCGTGCGTGCGTGCGTGCGTGCTTGATGCAGGGATGGGCGAGGTGTCTGGCCGGAAAAGGGCAGGGCGCGGGGTAAAACAGTACCTTAATTAGTAAAATGGATTAGCGTGAGAACATCTGGACAATGTAAAGATGGTAGCCTGCTTATCAGAGAACAAGAACAGGTTTTATTGATTGCCGAGACGGTGTCCCGGGGTCCGGGATATCCTGACACGGCGATCTGCTGCCACTGGTCCTGGACAGTATCCTTATCATTACGTCCGGATAACCCACCCGATCTACCTCCCCCCCTACCTCGTACCCGCCCCCCCCCCTCTCAAAAGAACTGCTGCCTTGTGTCAGATAACATTTGCGACGATGAAATAATTGCTAAGTTTGAGTGTTCATAACGCGACTGAAACTTGCTGGCTCTAATGGCTGTCGTTGTTGTTAATCGTTGTTGTTGTTGTTGATGGTGGTGGTGGTTGAAGTTGTAGTTCCTCCTGCTGCTGTTGTAGCGGCTCGGATTGTTGTGTTCCAGAAGCCCGGTGTGACAGTAAGGTGTCTGCCGGTTAATGATACCCTGTACATCATCAACATTCTGTTTATCCGGATCATACACAGAGAGCTCTGCCATTTGTATAGAAAAGGACATATCCGGAAAGGGGGGGAGGTAATACCAGTTATAGGCTGACGTCTGTCTAACTGAATAACATTATCATTAATATCGATAATATAATCCGTAAGGCACACATTTAGTGAGTGAGTGAGTGAGTGAGTGAGTGAGTGAGTGAGTGAGTGAGTGAGTGAGTGAGTGAGTGAGTGAGTGAGTGAGTGAGTGAGTGAGTGAGTGAGTGAGTGAGTGAGTGAGTCAGTGAGTCAGTCAGTCGGTGAGTCAGTGAGTGAGTGAGTCAGTGAGTGAGCTAGTCCTGTCGTGCCGTATCCTGATCCGTCCTGTCCTGTTCTGTCTTATTCTGATTCAGTTTAAATTTACTTTTTGCCAAGAATCTAAGAACTAATGAATTAGCCTTATTTCGAATCACGACAAACTAATTCCATCATTATCATTAATAAATCATAATTATCAATATATTTCATGATACATTATGTTATGCTATTCTAAGAATCATGATCAACAGTTACCTGACAAATCTGATAATATGTGATAATTTTCTCATCCACCTTAATTAGGAAGTTCACCTGCCGGAGTTGTGAAAGTCAGTGCTTTCTCCTAAAGCATGTTTTTGTGCGTGCGCGCGAGGGTGTGTGTGTGTGTGTGTGTGTGTGTGTGTGTGTGTGTGTGTTGTGTGTGTGTGTGTGTGTGTGTGACCTGCTATCAACTAGACACCTGCACGCCTACACTAATAACATGATGACAGCCACCTGTACCTAACCTGTACTTATAATAACATTATTGTCAGGGAGAAGGATCTTGATCATGTTTGAGGTCAACTTTTATGGCGTACGTATGTGGGAGAGCGGGGGCGGGGGGAGAAAGAGTAGGGGGGGAGCCTTTCAAAAGGGAACAAAAATCAACCTGCAACTTTTTTCTAATAAGTCGAATAATGTTCCTGGTTTATCAGACATGATTTCACATATGGGTATGTGTATGTGCGTGTGAGTGTGTGTGCTTGCGTCATAGAAATTTTTTCTTACTATTGTTGTTGTTGCTACGGCTGCTGCTGCTGCTGCTGCTGCAGCTGTTGTTGTCATCAACTTTGTATAGATTTGGCTGCCATACTAATTATAATGATGATTTATCAGAAAGCAGATGAGCTAAATGTTCTGACAGAGAATGTCATTTTAGTGTCAGATTGTATACATTTGTTTTCCATGGCCGAAGTCTATCATTCCTAAACGACTCAAATCGAATAGAACATTTTTTTTAAATAATTGATATAGAAATATCTATGATGCTGTTGAAGTATCAAACTCAACCCAGACCGGGCTTTATTAGATAATCATATGTACTTACTATACATGACGGCATCGTTTACTTGATACGGCTAGTGCTTTGATATAGTTCGACTCAAGTCATAATCTGATGTTCCACATCCCATAATGTAAACGTTTAACGTTATTTCTCTAGCAAATAGACGCATTCGAGTGTCATATTTCGACTAGAGTTTAGATCTGCCGTTTTGACATCATATTTATGCCATTCGCACATTCTCTTAGCTCCAATGAGAACACGTAGCGCATCTTTAAGTGTGCACATTTCCCCCTCAGACACTGCCGCTTACTTTTGCCCATTATTCATCTATGCCTCAATAGACTGAGGCACATGGAAAATGAAAAATAGACCCCAAAAAAGTGAACCCTCGGAAATCTACGTAACGGCTCACCAAATTCTGGTCAACTGAAGAACGAGTTTGAGCAATCTGCGGGTCAGTGTGTGTGTGTGTGTGTGTGTGCGTGTGTGTCACCGGCCGCCACCTACCACCAGCAACGCCACCTGGCCAACTGGACACAGTTGGTTGACAACACGAGAGCATATGTCCCGACCAGTTGTTGTGCAGCAGCAGCACACACACACACACACACACACACACACGTCACTGTTCGAACACATGTCGTAACAACCAGCGACCCCCGCCCCATGGCCGGCCAGCCAGCCTGGTCGGTAATTATCATTGGTCAGTGCTCATTATGACCACATTTTACCACACGAACAGCGGTTATCTCCCAGACCATATGCTGGTCAGGTGTAACGAACAAGGCGCTTTGTTGTCTCTTGGTACTTCATCATTGTATGTCAGCCACGGTGTCAAACGCTCGCTGCGGATCGTGTAATGTCACTCATAACTGTCGCTGTGACGATCGATGTTGTCGGCGTTATGCCTGTTAACTGTCGTCCGAAAACACAAAACACGTGACCGGCCGTGATTTGGTCTGCTCGCTCCGTTGACGGCAGTTAATTAAAAGCGGGGGGAGTTTAAAAAGAAAAGTGGGCATTAATTGGTGATTTTGTTTTGAATTTTAGCGTGTCGTGATGTTTGTGAGTGAGTGAACGGGTGAATGAGTGAACGGGTGAATGAGTGAACGGGAGAGTGAGTGAGTGAGTGAGTGAGTGAGTGAGTGAGTGAGTGAGTGAGTGAGTGAGTGAGTGGGTGAGTGAGTGAGTGAGTGAGTGAGTGAGTGGTGAGTGAGTGAGTGAGTGAGTGAGTGAGTGAGTGGTGAGTGAGTGAGTGAGTGAGTGAGTGAGTGAGTGAGTGAGTGAGTGAGTGAGTGAGTGAGTGAGTGAGTGAGTGAGTGAGTGAGTGAGTGAGTGAGTGAGTGAGTGAGTGAGTGAGTGAGTGAGTGATGAGTAGTGAGAGATGAATAAGTCATAGTGAGGGATAGATAGATAGAGAATATATATATATATATATATATATATATATAGAGAGAGAGAGAGAGAGAGAGAGAGAGAACTGATCGTGACACAATTCTCGAAATCATAAGATCTGCTAATGAAATTAAATCCTCAACGAAACATGTTGATGTACATTTTGTTCTGTTGGTGTACATTTTGTTCCGTTGATGCCTGTGTACACGTTTCCGTATCCGCTGACACAGCTATAAACACAGCCCGCTGGGAACCGATCAAGTCCTCCACATACCGGATTTTCATCAATACCGAAACACAACAAGGGTCAGTGCACCAAATCCCCCCCCCCCCATTGGCTTATCGGGCGATATAAAAAACAAACAACATCCGAGTGTAATTGGAACGCTGTTTTGTCGTCGTAGAGGAAAATTCTGCAATCAGTCGTTGCACAGGTGTTTTGCTCATTATCTGCACACCATCTGTCGCGCTGCTGTTCTGCGTTTCGTCTGGATGCAAGAAATCAATTAGAAATGAAATATTGCCATCGTGCTATTGTGAAATGCTGATAGACACATTCGGCCATCTGTGTACTCTGCAGCAGGGCGCCATATTGAGTTAATTCTTGATGGCTTAAGAAGAAGGAAGAGGGGGAGGGGTGGGGGGAGGATTGGATCTCTCTCGCACAACGTCGTAGCCGACTTTTTGGGAGCAGTGTATTCGAGCGATAAAATCCTAAATAAACTCGCCGCTTAGAAAGTTCTCCGATTAAAGTCTCGTTTTCTGCGGAATGAATGAAAACGAGTGTAGCACAGTTGCTCACCCGGACACTTGCTCACCAAGCAAACGAAAAAGTGGACACTTGCTCACCAGTGAATTTTTAATGAGAGAAATAATTCACATAATTATATTAATCAAATAATAATATAATAATCTCTGAACTTCCCTAATAATCGGTCATATTCATCCCAATAATTATACAGGTAATAGGATACTAAGAAATATATTTCTGAATTAGAAATCGTTTAATTTATTTATATTTTTTCGCATTAAAAATTCACTGGTGAGCAAGTGTCCACTTTTTTGTTTGCTTGGTGACCAAGTGTTCAGGTGAGCAACTGTCGGGTGAGCAACTGTCCGTACTCCGATGAAAACAGACCCGGTCCCCCCCCCCCCCAAATGGACGTTATGGCGGGACGGGAGGGGGGGGGGGTTTCTGTTGATCCGTACTGTCGGTGTTTGTTTATACGTAGTTTATTTGTTTATTTATTTGTGTTATCTTCTAGAACAGACGTTTATCAGTACAAACGATGCCCCGCAGGTAGATTGAAAGGGGCTTTTATAATGGTGTGACGTTTGTTTGTTGGTTTTTGTTTTAAGTTTTAGTGCCCATAGGCAAGTATTTTGATATTTTGTTGCCTACCGTACATGAATATATTTTCTCAACGTCCCAAGATGTCTGTGCGCTGCGCGAGATCTTGAGTACAAATCGTCTTGCCCTCGAGTTATCTTTGACTTCTTCCATATGCCGATCTACAGCTGAGTGAACTGAGTCAGGCGCTAATCTACAACTGATTTTAGTAATCTACAGCTGAGTAGAATGACTCAGACACTAATCTACAGCTGACTGGTCGTTTATCACAAGTCAACTGGCTCAGTACCGGAAGTTGGACGGTGGTCAGTAATTATGTTAATTACTTGTTTATAATTGGTAACTAGAAATTGTATACTCCCAGGGACAGTTGATGATGACGTCCAACTGTACAGGTCTAACCCAGAATTAGAATTTAAAGATTTTAGAATGGAGGCGTCGGTTTGATACTAAATAAAATAGAATAGTTAATTCTAACTGATAGAACGACCATCTGTTAGCACAGTGGTTAGAACTGTGTGCTGCAAATGTCCGAGTTGTGGGTTCGAATTCCACCCAGCTGTATTTGTGGGATTTGTTTCAGGTAAATGTTCCAGATGTGACCAGCTTAGAGGCTAAACTACTCACTCACTCACTCACTCACTCACTCACTCACTCACTCACTCACTCACTCACTCACTCACTCACTCACTCACCCACTCACTCACTCACTCACTCACTCACTCACTCACTCACTCACTCACTCACTCACTCACTCACTCACTCACTCACTCACTCACTCACTCACTCACTCACTCACTCACTCACTCACTCACTCACTCACTCACTCACTCACTCACTCACTCACTCACTCACTCACTCACTCACTCACTCACTCACCACCACCACCACCACCACCACCACCACCACTCACCCCACCACCACTCACTCACCACCCCACCACCCACCACCACTCACTCACTCACTCACTCACTCACTCACTCACTCACTCACTCACTCACCACAAGAGGTATACACTAAGAGGAGTGAGTGAGTGAGTAATTGGATTTTTGAGTTAATGAGTGAGTGAGTGAGTGAGTGAGTGAGTGAGCGAGCGAGCGAGCGAGCTACCCTCGGCACGCACAATAAAGGGAACAACATAATATAATTATATCTTAGGTGGTCATCGACATTTGTGATGGCTGAAAAAAAGATTTCCCTTTATTGGTAAATGATCTTTAACAAATGAGGACGCCGTGGTCTAATAAAAGGATAACGGTCACCTTTCTAGTTAATTCCCTTTTGAACTTGTTAAATTACAAAATACCGATAGTCTATTTACCGACGTTGAATCGCCTCAACGAGTAATTAAACAGAGATCTAATCTAGTCAGTAATTAGGAACATTATTTGCTTTTTATTCACGGAAAGGATTTCTGCCGTAAGAATTCGCAGGGGCAAGTTTAGGATTTCGGCGTCTTTGCGAATTATTATTATTATTATTATTATTATTATTATTGTTGTTGTTTACCGGTCGGTATATTGATTGTTCATCAATTAAACTCAGAAACTTTCTCCAAATACCACACGCTGTTAGCTGCCTGAGGAAGCTGCCATTGTAACATGTGTGCCGGGTTCTCGTATCGTTTGCAATCTGTCGCCAATTCGGTCCGTGTGTGTGTGTGTGTGTCTGTCCGTGTGTGTGTGTCGGAATTTAGACGCCATATCGGAGAGGTCAGGATGTGGTTTAATATTAAACAAGCTCAGCTCGGTATTGGGGCGCTTCCTTAAACAGGTCGAGTTGTTATATGGATCCTAATGTCAGGTGTTACATTATCAATATCGGATTTTTCGATCAGCACTGGCTGCCACTGGACTGAGCGATAAATCAAGCGGTTTGCGATGAGTTTTACAACCGCTGCCGCCGCCGCTACCGCCGTCAATGATGATGATGATGATGGTGATGATGATGATGATGATGATGGTGATGGTGGAGGTGGTGGTGGTGGTGGTGGCGGTGGCGGTAGATTGAGGTGCGATTGGTGCTCCTGGTCAATGTGAAGGACGAAATGAGCCGTATAGGTGTATCTATTGGGGGCGTGGCCCGAGTCGAACTATTAAAGTCAAGGCCATTATGGGGTGTCTTTGCTTTGAAAGGTATTCGTTGTTAACAACGGGATAGTATGATGTGGGGCTGTCTGCTCTCGGGTAATATGGTGTGGGGCAGTATGGTATGGGGCAGTTTTCATTGTGGACAGAATGCTGTGGAGGTAGTATGTTGTGGGGGGTAATCAGTCTAGGTTAACATTCGTAATGAGCAAACGTGTGTGTGTATGTATGTGTGTGTGCGTGTGTGTACGTGTCTGTGTTTGTATTCATGCATGCATGCGTGCGTGTGTGCGTGCGTGTATGAATATGTGCATCCATGTACACGTGCATGCATGCGTGCATGCGAGCGTGTGCTTGTGCATGCGTGCATGCGTGCATCCGTCCGTGGGAATGACATTCATAGACTGGACACACAAAAACCAGTACTTTATATATGACATTTATAGTAGTGATGCTGGCCTTTTGTATACACGGATTTGGTATGTTGCGATATATTGAGGCCTTTGTCCACCTGCGGACAAACAGTCACACCATGAGAACATAATAACTTACGTGTTTAAGAGCGGATTGGCTAGCATATGTCAGTATTTAGTGGTTGCCTGGGATATAGCGTAAAACGTCCTGTGTATTGTAGGCCAGAGAAATGGGGAGGGTGTTGTTGATGGGTGTATTTATGACCCGACGGGGGTATATGTGCCTTTGAATGGGATGTTTAAGAGGTAATTGGCCTTCTGCGGACATAGACAGACTCTGGAGTGCCGTACGTCTAATGATAAGCGTACATCTTTGTATAAGTTGATGTTTTTGTAAGAGCTAGTATGGATTCTGTGCTATATGCTGTATTATCCAGGCTAAGTTTATTCCCAGTGTTTATGCATATCACGTTGAAATAAATAGGGGTGCCTCCGTGGTCTAGCGGCAGCGTGTGGATCACAGATTACTACCACCCGTGTTCGAATCTCGGCGTGGGCATATCTGAAGTGTGCTTCATCTTTGACTTCGCTTCATTACCTTTGGAGGTCACTCGGCCCATTTAGTCTACCATTAATTATTGAAATAAATAAATAATATATATATATATATATATATATATATATATATATATATTATAAATATTAAAAGTATCTAAAACTTTAGCTAGCTATCATTTTCCGGGGGGGCGGGGGGAGGTCTGTACAAAGGACACGGCTCGTTTTTAGAGGACCAATCGATTGTTATCTTTACTTAGAACCATCAGGTTAAGTAATAATATCAGCATTAAGTTGACTGATTGAACTTATCCGGCTTCGAAACTGCTTTTCTTCTCAGTAGGATAATATTATCAATCTGCATTGAACTAACTGTGTATTTGGCACCCATTATTACGAGGACTAAACCGCTAACGCCCCCCCCCCACACACACACACACAAACACATCACACACACACACACACACACACACACATAAACCTTATCACATCCCCAAAAAAAACACATCAACCCCCACTACACATATTATATGTGTGTGTGTGTGTGTGTGTGTGAAAATATATATATATATATATATATATATATATATATATATATCACACACACACACACACACACACACACACACACACACATCACACACAGTTCGCCATCCCCCCCCCCCCCGTCGGTGTACTCTCACCCCACAATGCCTGTACCAGCTGTTGGTGACATGGTGGCCAGAATGGATGATTTTTAGTGTGTTTTGGAATGCGACACGTCACACGTGAGCCTTTCAGACCCGGGGACCAGATGTGCATGATCGACCGAGGCTTTCAACATAATTGAGGCCGAGACGGGCCCAGCTGAGACTGGGCACAGAGATCATGGAGAGAGATTGTGATCACCGAGACACGGAGGGGGCCCGGCTGGTCGAGTACCGCCGGCTGGTCGGACCATCATCATCACACACACACAGCACATCGCAGCACACCGCTGTAGTATTAGGCACCGTCTCGGTGACAACAAATTAAGGCAAGTTTTTTGTAACAAGGCGCGCGCAATCGCAACGGGCCCGTGCGCGTAAATACGCGCGCGCACACCTTATTATGACTCGTCGAATCAACTCGTTTGCAAGGTCAAAATTGGTACCGCACCACACCACCACACAGAGACGCATGCACCCGTGCGCGCACGCACACACACACACACACTCACCAGGCAGGCCCCTTGGCCTAACTGATAACGCGGTTGGCCACACACTTCTGGTACCTGGGTTCAAATCTCGGCCGAGTTGTAACTGAAAGGTGTTTCATGTCTCACTTCTCCTCACTACTTTAGACGTTATTCGGTAATGTCGTCTGCACAAAAGTGACTATTAAGCAGTAACAGCAAAATCAACACGCGCGCGCGCGCACACACACCCGCACCCACACACACACACACACACACACACACACACACACACACCGCTATATCCCATGATCCCAAATATCGTGAGTCGATGTTGCTACAAGGTTAGAACAATTAGATATAAACAATTATCTATCATTGCAAACGTTAATATCCTCGCCCCGGTTACACCATCCGCCCCCCCCGCCAACAGCTCCCCTCCCCCCGGGACATATCACTGTAGCGACACATTTACACACATTAACGACATCTTGATGCACAATGTCTAATACCTAATGGACACGTCCACAATTAAGATAGCCGAACGATGTCACTTGCCATAAGCGTAAACAATGGCGCACGTAAACACTCGACAAGTGACCTCTTTACCTACAGGTCAAACAAGTAAACGTTGACATGGATGATATGTTAATTAATTATTCTTATTGATAACTACGTTGATAGGGGACGGAACATTCGTGGTACGATATTTCAAATAGCATGCTATCGGTGAAGTTCTGGATAACAGGCCCGCGCACGCGAACGCACGCGCGCGCGCACACACACACATACATACACGTACTAACACACAATAATAATAATAATAATAATAAGTAGCAGCAGCAGCAAGTAGTAGTAGTAGTAGTAGTAGTAGTAGTAGTAGACTTATAAATTCGGAGGAGTTTACCAAACATCTGATGGCACCAATGGGACAAAAACCTTCAGACAAATGTCTTGAAACTCTACCAGCTGAGCCTCTGTGCTGCATTACGGTTTATGTAAACAATGTCTCCTAAGATGTTACTATTTCATTACATATTAAACCTAACAATAAAGTTAATTGAGACGTTATTATTCCATGAGAAAGGTCATAAAATGTCACACATAGCATTACTTCGGGTGGTCTTTAAGTATAGGTAGGCTTTTAGGATAGATTATAGGAAGGTAATATTGATTGACGACAAGTTGTCTTAGAAGGCACGCTATGAAGATTATTATTATTATTATTATTATTATTATTATTATTATTATTATTATTATTGTCACCAACATCATATTCTTTTTATTCATCACAACAATGAGAAATATGATATTTATTTTTATGATAATGTCGTTATCGCCATTAGTTTTTGTTGTTATTTTGTTGTTGTTTTTGTTCTCAATGATAATAATGTTAATAATGCTGCTGCTAGTGTTACTGCTTTTTGTTGTTGTTGTTGTTGATGCTGTTGCTTTTGCTGCTGATGATGGTGATGATGATGATGATGATGCAGATGATGATGATGATATTGTAACGGTTATTGTTGCTGTTTGTTATTAACATCAGCCATGCTAATGATGCTGCTATTAATAATAATAATAACAATAATAATAATAATAATAATAGTAGGGAGGTGGTGGTGGTAGTGATAGTAGTAATAATAAAGCATTTATTAAACACCATATTTCCATCAAGCTCTTCAGAGGTAGTAGTGAAATTATAAATATAATTATTATTATAAATCATTTCGATCATTACAGGCAACTACAACAGGTCAACAAAAAGTATCAGCCATCCTATAACGTTCATCGAGCGAGATCCGGAGAAGATCTAAATACACGAACACGATCTGGATCGGACCTACGACCTGACCTGGCCAGGAACTGGACACACCTTCCCGTTACCCTGTCGGTGGCTGATTCTGTACAAGATGGTGGAAAGTTGGTCGTACGCGGCCAGAGCCGAGTGTTTCGTTCCCGTCACCTCTCTTGAGACATAACAGATACGAGGCCAGCACTCGGTTCCCATGACTGATCCGAAATTATCGGATTGTGGATTATAAGGACAAAAGCCACCCGATGACATCCATTGGCCGAGATAAGTGAAGGGCTACGCTGTCATCTCGAGTCATTTGTTAACAATGATTGATGTCGACGTCGAGAGAACAGAACATTACAGCACGTGGACGCCAATCCCGGAACCACCGACTCGCCATTTGCCGGAATGATTGATAAAGAAGAATCCCATGATTGACAGCTTTTCATCGGGGCTCACTCGATCCCGGTGCAGTCACTGCTTCTCCGTGATAATGCTAAACTGCTTAAATAGAAAAGGATGGCGCGGTGTGGGGGGGGGGGCGATTGCTCCGGGTCAGCTGGTAGTAGCGTCGTCCTGGTCGTTGGCTAACCCGATCCCGAGATCGATTCCCACTGCCATATGTGACGATGGGATGTTTCATCCATTAATAAAATGCTTCGGCCGACCGATTCAATTCACTAGACCACAGTCCTTCGTCTATATGTCGCACAAATGTCAAAAACACGGTTGGGATTCGAAATATGATGGAGGTCTGCTATAGAAGCGCGCTTATCATAATATTAATGAGTTTATTTTTTGAGCTTTTCACCATTAGCAAATAAAAATATTAATAATAACAGTTTATTTGTTGAGCTTATACAATTAACTATTAACCTATTACCTTAACGGGTTAATTTGGTAAGAGGAACATTTAACCTAAGGCGTTGTTTGACCTGCAATGGAGGGGGGAGGCTGTATTCTAAGAGAGAGTGTTCTAAATTACAGATATATCCAGATGTCAAAATAGCTCACGTTCCATAAAGTTTGTCCTCATATATATATATATATATATATATATATATAATCCGCCTGCTCGATTGATTTAGCCGCTGTATCTCCCTTTGTGATTGATTAAATGGCGTCACACCTGCGCACCTCACACTTTACCTATCTCCTAGTTAACACATCGACGATGTTTTGCGGCTCTCCGACGAAGGCCTCGTCATATTTCGCCCCCGTCACATTTCGCCCCCAGCCGCCTCTCCCGACACACGCCGATCGACCAGCTTAATCTTAACCCGGTGGCGAGCCGCCGACTCTCTGCGGCCTGACTTTCCTCCCGGCTTCTCTTAATAAATAATGAGTTTCGGCCAGAATTATATCTGCTCCAGAAGTTGGTGACGGATATGAGTGTGGGTTAGCAGGTGGCTTTTTTGTTACCTTCGATTGATTTGTCACCGCAAGAAAAGATTTAATCAGAAGTGCGCTGACGTATTGCAGGATGCACATTCTCGGGAGCCTGTTTAGCCCCGGGCGCAGGTGACCCGAGAGCGCCGTGATCTCGCCGAAGAGAAAGGCGAAGGATTTAATTGAAAACAAATGTTTACCAAATTCTGTCGAACAAAACACGGCCAGTGGCGGCCTCTGGTGGCGATTACTCCTCAAGCGGGGTCATATTTAGCCAGAAGTTGGCCGGATAAGCTAAATTAATTTGGTTTTTGGCATCATTTTCTTTTCAAATATATTTTCGAACACGCTGCTGCACATGCTCCGTTTCTGGCAGTGTGGTGCTGCGGAAGGTGGAACGCGACTGCTGACGATGCTTGCCTTCTCGGGTACATCCCGCGCATCGTGGAACGTCGCTAAATAGCTAGATAGCTGATCGACAGACCGCTCGAACAAGGTAAACATCGACCGCGCTGGTGTTATGCCTCCCGGGGGTTGAAATGTTAAGAAGCGGTGAGCGATTGAAAAACTTCCAAATAATTTCGTTCGATGCGAAGAGGATTTTAAGAGATGCTGCTGTTACTTTTATTGTTGTTGCTGCTGTTGCTGTTGCTGTTGTTACGATGGCGACGTTTAGGTGAGATGTCGGTGTTTATCTGCAGCATATTCACTATCGAGGTGGTGTTTAGACAGTACGCCATATCGGACGATGGCGGTAAATTATATTTCAGCTGCACCAACGTTTCCTAAACATCGTCGACACGGAATCGGCTTCGCGAGTACTCGTGGATCTGGCTGTCCCTCCGCCGTCTTCCGCATATATATATATCCACGATCCATTTTCCAGCGGATCTTGCCAGCGTTCTCTCTGCGCCGGAGCAAAACTATCGATCCCGCTCCCTTTCTCCGGTGCAGGTGCATCGTGAGACATCGGGCAGGTGTTCATTTGTGAAAATCAATGCTCCCCTGGCCGTTGATATTTTTCTAGGGGGCTGGGGTTTATTCGCAGAAACTGGGAATAAAATAGCCAGGGGAATCATTTGGCGACGGCCAGGCACCTGAGAGCTGTATGATGAATTGGCAACATTAAGAAAAATCATTAACGTCCAGGCGTATTACGTCGAACCGGAGCCGTTTGTTAGAGAACCCGACTTAAGTGGCACTAAATGTTAAACATTTAACTGTTAGCTAATCGCTAGCCGCCCGCTGGGCTGCGTTCTCTTCGATAATTGGTGATAATTGTATCAATATTTCACAATAAATCTCTGCTTTACTTACGGGCCGATGTGCAACCCGGCCGCTTATAACATTATTAGAGAATTATCGGGATTCGCGGATTATGCTCGTGGATCGTTCGGAGAATGGGTGGCGATTTTGACGAGTTGGACAAAGGAAGGTTAAGTGCGCTCGTCGCACGTGTCCAGGTAGACGCGCGCGCGCGCACAGACGCCTATGAGAGATAACGTGTCTAAGTATGAAAGAAATGCTCCGATAATGTGATTCTCTGCGTCAGAGCATTTCAGTCACTGTTCGAGCACGCAGACGCGCGTCCAAATACACGCGCGCATGCGCACTTACAGATCCATGCAGGAACACGTGCAGCAACACACTAACTAACACTCCCCAACTCGTACGTATCACACACACACACACACCCACACACACTGAGCCTACGCATTTATTATATGTAATATTAAAACGCACACACTAACACAGGCACTACATACGCGTAGGCACACACTGACACACACACGCACACACATACACATCTACACACACCTTTACACACACAAACATAGACACACATGCACACACACACTTCAAGAGAAACACAACATATGTAGCAAACAGCTGGTTCTTGATGTTTCAGCATATTTATAACAGGTGGTTTCTTATCATTTTGGGATGATTGATTGATTGAGTGAGTGAGTGAGTGAGTGAGTGAGTGAGTGAGTGAGTGAGTGAGTGAGTGAGTGAGTGAGTGAGTGCGTAGGTGAGTGAGTGAATCACTGACTCATTGTTTGACTGACTGGGTGACTGACTGACTTGAGTACGGATTGAAGTTAGTTAATGCGTTTCAGTTAATTAATATAGTCAGTCAGTCAGTCTTTCAATCAGTCAGTCAGTCTGTCAGTCAGTCCAACACAGACAGACAGACAGACAGACAGACACAGCTAACCATTGAGTCAGTCGACGGAATCAGTTAACGAGGTAGGTGGCCAGATATCAGTCAGAAAGTCATTCGGGTAGGTAGACTGGCAGGTAATCAGTCAGTAATATCAATTAATCAGTCAGACAGATAGATATATAGATAGACAGACAATCAGTCAGTCAGTCAGACATACAGATAGATGGGTGGATACGGAGACTAGCGAGCATCGTACATCTACCTAGCCCAGCAGACAGGTAACACGTAACGAGCTATCCTTATCTGCGACAGGTGTACTAGATCAGGTGTGGTGTTAGTGAGTTTCCTTTGATCATTTACAGGGTTACGATTAGCCCACAATACAACTACATACCATCACCATAACAACGAATACAGGTGTCCGGTTCGCACACTTCCCACATCCGGTGCCGGTGGTGTCGTTCTTCGGCGAAATTCAATATTCCGTTAATTTGAAATGCGACGAACGGCACCTCAATTTATGCCCTTCCCTACCGAACCTCTCTTCCCCGACCCCGACGATAGTACAGCACCGGATTGTTGGCCAAAGAATGATAAGAAACGAGCTGTTTACGAAGATTCTCGAGTTTTCGCTGCTTCCAATCTCAGATTTACGCCTATTTCCCGCCGATCGACTATTGCGAGGCGCCCCCTCCCTTTTTTGTTGTTTTGTTATGTTAATATCCGCGTGTAAATATATTGTTAGCATGGCGACACGTGGTTGTTGATATCGGGGCCGATCGGTCCTGACATTAAAGCCCAGATGTGGCGCCATCTGTCGGCTCTCAATACGACGCAGCGCCAAAAGCTGGCCGAAGAAATACGAGATGGATAGTTTCGTATAATAGTTAGCAGCTGTGTGCCGGAATTTCGGGATTAAATCGATGACGAACAGCTGTAAAAAATCTATTAACTTCATGCCACATTAGAACGTTAAACATCCATCGTGCCGATAATCTGGCTTCTAACTCAACATTCTCCGGCGGCCTTTTGTTATGGCGAAGTGCGCCGCCTCATCCCCCCCCCCCCCAGCTGGCCGTATTACACAGTCACCGAGTGGCGATGTCCACCGTCCAGCTGGCTGTATTACACAGTCACCAAGTCAGAGATCGAAATGTGTGGATTAATTTGATTAAGAAAGCTGCCCGAAGATGTGTGAGTGAGTGAGTGAGTGAGTGAGTGAGTGAGTGAGTGAGTGAGTGAGTGAGTGAGTGGTGGTGAGTGAGTGAGTGAGTGAGTGAGTGAGTGAGTGAGTGAGTGAGTGAGTCCTACCTGGGATAAATGGCCGACGGGCGACTTCCCACGTAAATGAGATAATCAAATGAAACATCTCACTGACACAGATAATACTGGGATTCGATTCCACCATCTGGAGATATGTGTGTTCAGTGACGAAATTAGAATATCTGTCAGTGTGTGTGTGTGTGTGTGTGTGTGTGTGTGTGTGTGTGTGTGTGTGTTTATAAGCTCATCTGTTTATCTAATTACCCATCCAGTTCATCATCTATATTATAGAAGCCAGATACACTGTCATCAAGTAACCCCATTAGTTACAAATGTTTATCAATAATAACCCGCCAATCACAGTCCAGGTGTCACCGAGCTAATCAGGTCAACTCAAACCGAGACAGAAGGTGATCACATGACTTGTTCTATGGCGTCTGAGTCAGATGGAGTCATTGGAATGTTGTCAAAATTGATCTAGTCTTCAATCATTCACTTCTAGTAATGCCGTCTCTGTCACGCAGTTTTTCCTCGCCCAATCTCGTACGTATTCCGCGGCCACGTTCATTAATAGCATCCCGCCTCGCAACAATACTCCCCCCTCCCAAAAACAACACCTCCCCCCTTCCGAACAAAGCAATCTCGGATACCCCGAGATAAAGCGAGATTTGGGAGCACGGCGCTCCGTGTTATTGTAAGTTGATCCGGTCTGCCAACATGGCGGTAGCCGGCTGCGCAAAGTGCCCCGGCTGATAAAGCCGGGACGGCACCATCAGCGTTCGGCCTCGGCTCCATATCGTCCCAAATCTCCCGGGTTCGGCTCGGAATTGATACGGAAGAGCTTCCTCCTCGGCTCATGCATGCAAACACCGGCCTTAAAGTAATCCGGTGGGAGCAATCCGCCATCTAGATGGTCTTATTCCATTGCCGCGGTAAATGGCTTACACCGAGTACATTGTGCGATCCCCTTAAGATGCGGCTAAGTGTCTTATTTTGGCCGGTGCCGCGGCCGAAGTGACTTCTTCATTTGGAACGGGAAATACGTTAAAGGCTCGCCGCATGCCGCGAATAGCGATGAAGCCACGATGGGGCCGCGAGTGTCACTCGTCTTGTCTGTCGAGTGCCATCAATTTTGCCCTTAAATTATTAGGGGGGGGGGTCCTACCGAGGGACGGGCGGCGGTGGCTGGGGGTGGGGTGGTTGTTGGTCGGGCGTCATTTGGCTTCGATTCCGAACGACGAATAATGGATAATAGGGTTAGTTTATTTTAGGCGGGAGGAGGGATAGCTACGGTGAGCGGCGTGGGACGAAGCAAAAACGGGGAGGTTAAAATCTATTTATAGAAGATGACGTTGCACGTTTCAGGATAAGGGTCACTCTTCTGACGTTCTCCTTGTCAACAATTTACTAGATTAAGTTCATGAAATAGTAAAATCGAATGAAGGCATCGATCAATTTGGTCAAAGTCTACATTCGGCATTGCTGCTCGTCTTCTTGTTCTAATACACTCCTGGTAATTTGGTTTTTAGGTTAGGTTACGTTTAAAATCATCATTTGTTTCCGCTTTGACCTCTGACCCAGTTAACCTGACCCAGTTAACCTGTACAACTGGTTGTGGAGAACGTTGTTTCTAGCTGTTAATTACGGCCCTCGTATCGATCCCGTCAAACTGGCTACTTATTTATGGCTCAGCCGACATCGGTTTACGCGAAGGTCGCCACCAGCCAATTATTGGGTTCGAACCCGGGATAACCGGCTTTTCCGACCAACATTCAACCAATGAGTTACCGTTGTCCATTTGTTATTCATGGCTGTTGTTTAGAGAGACGCAGCAGCTTATTGGTACAGCTGGTAGATAGTAAACACTAATCGCGAGGAGCACGGTTCGGTTCCTTTTATTAGTAATACTGCCAAACAGTTGTTTTCTCTAGATTTTCTTCGGGCAGCATCAGTGAAATAGAGAGAGAGAGAGAGAGCGAGAGAGCGAGAGAGTTTTCTCAGTCTCCATGACGACGTAGTTTTAATTGTTTTTGCACACGACGCGCGATTTGGGAAGTGCGCGTCAAATAGAAGAGATTTCCCACCGAACTGAAATTTGCATACGGAACACTAATAAGATTCCTCCAACAGGAAGAACTTTTTAGACGATTGCAAATATGAATAAATAATGGTCGTCTGGGAAGAAGTCAAATGTTTATAATTGTTTTTTATTATCAATATTTTAATTGACGTTTTTTATTCGTTCATTGTCTCTTAATATATTTATCATAGTGGGGGATGTTTCATGATCAATTTCGAGGGCCCAGTGCCAATACAATTCGTGAACGCGTGTCTCCTCGCACACGTAATAGTTTTATCTGTTAGTGCCCCATAGTGTGTGAGACTGTCACCAGGACGACAATGGGTAGTTGTGCTAAGCGAATAAATGTATTACAACAATTTTCATGAAACAACGATCTTTTAATCCCATTTTGTTGTCTCTCTGGCTCCAGGATCATCCTTTGATTACCATGTTTCCTCGGCCCTCACACAGTCCGATAACTCCCTCCCTCCTGTCACTCACTATAAGATGTCTCTTGTCTTATCCAGATCTTCCGTGGTCCTCTGTTGTCCTTCACATCCCAGCTTATCTTTCCGGTTCCCATTTCTCATTTAGTTCTTACTTTCCCTCTGATCTTGGCATTAGGAAGGGAGGCCGGCATGCGCGCACCTGTGCACACGCACACACACACACACCGTGTGTGTTTTAGCTGTGTATAATAAGGCACAGGCACAGTGAATCTCGATCCGTGAATTCAAACTCTGGACGTTTCTTCAGGGGACTGAATCCAGAGTGGCGACCTTCTACTGGCTACTTATTTATGGCTCAGCCGACATCGGTTTACGCGAAGGTCGCCACCAGCCAATTATTGGGTTCGAACCCGGGATAACCGGCTTTTCCGACCAACATTCAACCAATGAGTTACCGTTGTCCATTTGTTATTCATGGCTGTTGTTTAGAGAGACGCAGCAGCTTATTGGTACAGCTGGTAGATAGTAAACACTAATCGCGAGGAGCACGGTTCGGTTCCTTTTATTAGTAATACTGCCAAACAGTTGTTTTCTCTAGATTTTCTTCGGGCAGCATCAGTGAAATAGAGAGAGAGAGAGAGAGAGAGAGCGAGAGAGAGAGAGAGAGCGAGAAAGTTTTCTCAGTCTCCATGACGACGTAGTTTTAACTGTTTTTGCACACGACGCGCGATTTGCGAAGTGCGCGTCAAATAGAAGAGATTTCCCACCGAACTGAAATTTGCATACGGAACACTAATAAGATTCCTCCAACAGGAAGAACTTTTTAGACGATTGCAAATATGAATAAATAATGGTCGTCTGGGAAGAAGTCAAATGTTTATAATTGTTTTTTATTATCAATATTTTAATTGACGTTTTTTATTCGTTCATTGTCTCTTAATATATTTATCATAGTGGGGGATGTTTCATGATCAATTTCGAGGGCCCAGTGCCAATACAATTCGTGAACGCGTGTCTCCTCGCAACTTAGACGTAGGCCCATAGTTTGAATGTCACCAGACAAAGTGGACATAACTTTACCTTCATGAAACAACGATCTTTTAATCCCATTTTGTTGTCTCTCTGGCTCCAGGATCATCCTTTGATTACCATGTTTCCTCGGCCCTCACACAGTCCGATAACTCCCTCCCTCCTGTCACTCACTATAAGATGTCTCTTGTCTTATCCAGATCTTCCGTGGTCCTCTGTTGTCCTTCACATCCCAGCTTATCTTTCCGGTTCCCATTTCTCATTTAGTTCTTACTTTCCCTCTGATCTTGGCATTAGGAAGGGAGGCCGGCATGCGCGCACCTGTGCACACGCACACACACCCCGTGCTGTGTTTTAGCTGTGTAGTATATATATATATATATATATGTGTGCGTGTGTGTGC
Organism: Paralvinella palmiformis; assembly: GCA_025642065.1. Classification (NCBI taxonomy): domain Eukaryota; kingdom Metazoa; phylum Annelida; class Polychaeta; order Terebellida; family Alvinellidae; genus Paralvinella; species Paralvinella palmiformis. The sequence continues at coordinate 1,592,022 of JAODUP010000037.1, read as the reverse complement.
GTGTGTGTGTGTGAAGCATGACCTGATTGATAACAAGACGTATACAATCCCTAAAATGTTTATTATTCTTTATTAAAATTATCTCTTTCGCTCTCTGCATATATATATATATATATAACTCACTCACTCACTCTGTTTCTCCAGAGTCTTCATATCTCACCCACACTGCCTCCTCCAAGTTGTCCCCTCCTGAGCCATCATCACCCTACACCCCTCCCCCACCAGACTTACGCCTTCCCGTCATGCCACCACCCCACCCGATCTCCCCCCTCCGATGTTAGCAGGTGGACAGTGTTTGATTACATCATCTCACCTTCCTCTCGCCAAATTACATTTGCCAAATTACGTGCAAACTTCGCCAGACATGTGACCTGTCAGTTGTGGTTGTCTCAGCTGTGGCTGTCTTAGTAGGGGTGTCCCCTCATCTTCTCATTCCAGAGACACCGCTGTCCACTCGTTTTATCAGACTTCCCACGTTCCGTACTGGAGCCTTTAACAAATGATCCCCACTACCCTCCTGTTGTGTGTGTGTGTGTGTGGGTGTGTGTGTATGTGTGTGTTTTATAAAGATAGTTAAGGCGCTGGCACAGGTGTTATACTTTCATTCGAACAACAATTATAACTCCAAACTGATTTAAGTATAATTAATTACCGTTAAAATTAGAGAAAAATGAAAGAAAAAACAATTTCTAAAATAATCCAAAAGAGGATAATCTAAATATAAAAAAGAAACTATGATTAAAACAAAACCAGGCTTTGTGTCGAACACTACGGCCAAGAAAGATTAAACCTAAAATGGAGAAATAAAATATTAATACACAGTACGAATAATGTATGAATAATGAATTCAAACTCGGGACGTTTCTTCAGGGGACTGAATCCAGAGTGGCGACTTCTCCTGCTGAGACATGATTAAGAGTGTGGTTAGGAAGGAGGTTCTGATTGAAATCAAGAGTCTGGTCTCTACACCTTGGTATGACCCTGTACAGTCAATCTATATCGTCACCTCCCCAGGGCGGATACTGTCTCCAGCTACCATTTAGAGGTCCACAATTCACAACAGTTCACCTCTGTCAACAAAAGGTAGCTGTTATAGCTAAGTGGACCACTTCGGATGGAAAAGAATTTTAGATGATTGTTGATTTCTAATCAGGGCATCAAACTTTATTGTCCCCCACTTTATACTGCGCCGGTATATATATATATATATATATATATATAAAATCATATTAGTTTTCGATGTTTTGCGACTACCTTTGTGAACATATTAAACTAAATGGGCTGAGCAACCACCAGACACTAATTTGTCCGTCACAAACCTTGTATGGACGAAGTGATAGATGAAACACTTGTCAAACATTACCCACAAACTAAAGATATGTGTTCACTATCAGTTAGATCATATTCTGTGTGTGTGTGTGTGTGTGTGTGTGTGTGTTTGTGTGTATACGAGCTATCCTGGACGCCGATCAACGCGAGATGTTGACCATTTATTTATAAGAGCAGCGGATCATGTGACAGGAACTAGCCCTCCGCCACACCCCACTCCCTCCCCCATCCAGACGGTGACGTAGTTTTGACCTTATATAACGCTGGAAGCGATCTCATTCGTTGATCAATTACCATGACAACAATCTCGTTGGCCGACAATCGTCTTGTTGTCGGTGTAATCCTAGACGGCGGGATGACAACTAATGTCCCGGTCCTCGGTTATCCCGATTATCCTGATGGATCCCGGAGAAGCTGCGCGTTCTGGCCAAATATAGGGATATCGATTGTACGGTAACTGGCCGCATAAACTTAACGTGGTTCTGGAAGGATTCTGGAGCGGGATACACTTGATGAGTGAAACTACGTCCGTGGAGGGGGTGGTGCCGGTGTGTGTGTGTGTGTGTGTGTGTGTGTGTGTGTGTGTGTGTATTGGACGTACTATCTACTTCTCTGCCTTCTTATATCATTGTATATCACATGCATTTTGGTTAAGTGCTGGACTTAAGTGTTCTGTCAAATAATTAATATTTATCTTTGTGTTTGTTCTTGACCTGGTATGTCTGTCTGTGTGTCTATCTGTCTGTTTGTCTATCTGTCGATCTGTCTGTCTATCTATATGTCTGTCTGTCTGTCTGTCTGTCTGTCTGTCTGTCTGTCACCCTACCCTCCTGTCTATCTGCGTCAGTTGCTGATCTATCTCGGTTGAAATGGTTGAATCCTGTGACTATATACCTGTCTGCCTGTCTCACCGGCCATCTGTCTACCTCCGTCGGATTTGCCGATATTCAGCCGGCCGAATGCCTACCAACATGCCCTCCTGCCAACAAATATCTATTACCCACCACCTGCCCGATCACCTGCGTGCCTGCCGTCTCCCTTCCACGCGGCTGTCCGTCCGACCTGTCCCGTTTGGCGACGTTTCGCGGGAAGTACAAAACGCTCCCATCCCGACCACCATGACGTCACGAGCCGCTAACGTCACGTGACACCTGCCATCACACATCCGCCATCCTCGTTCCCGGGCCATTCTCTTTACAGCGACGTAATATGATTAGCCGGCGACGGGCCGATGCGATATTTTGGTCAGAGAGCGACAACTTTCCTCGGCATAACTCCCCTTTGGGGGACACGCCATTTAACCTTGAAGCCCGTCGCTGGGCCGCTCGTCGAGACTCTAATCTGGGAATTGTAACATTCGGCAACATGTTGACACGGCACAGGTGTAGCCATGAATAAATGATACCCCCTTAAGATGTATGACGGGCGGTGGCGAAATTTATTTTAATAAAGCTGACCGCCCCGTTCTCGGGTGGGGTGGTGGGAGGGGCGTCGTCTGGGCCAGGCCTTCTCTCGTCCTCGGGTGGGGTGGTGGGGTCGTATGGGCCAGGGCTTCTCCCGTCCTCGGTGTAGCATTAGAAAGTGATCAGTAAACTCTAACTCGGTCTGATTAATGTATTAACGTCCATCAATGATTCATCGTTGTCCCCGGCTCGTGCCATCATCGCGTGGGGTGTGTGTGTGTGTGCGCGCGCGCGTGTGTATGTGTGTGTGTGTGTGTGTGTGTGTGTGTGTGTGTGTGTGTGTGTGTGTGTGTGTGTGTGTGTGTGTGTGTGTGTGTGTGTGTGTGTGTGTGCTGGGCTCGTTCAGCGATTTACACACAGACTCACAAAAAGAAAAGAGGAATTCAAGTTTGTATAATCTGAAACTTATATTGCGATAATGATGATGATGATGATGATGATGATGATGATGATGATGATGACGACGACGATAATAATAATAATAAAGTCTATCCAATAAAATGTCTTCACTAGTAGCATCCACCAGATTAAGATGCTGTTTAGCAAATCACAAATATGAACGATCTTAAATATGGTTCATAAATATTGACTAATTCACGCATAATTTACTCCTCCCATCAGAAAAAGTTAAGAATCTTTAACAGATTTCTCCTCAGATCAGACACAAAACTTTGAAGAGATGATCCACTTCTCATCTTTTCAAGCAATCTTTCTCCCAAAGTGACTGACACCTGTTATAACTAATGGCCTGATGCAGCAAACGGTATGTTAACTTAATATAATTAGAAGGCTAGGTGGTTTTACTGGAGGATGGTCCCTACCTACAGTATACTATATATATATATAGTTCGAATAAAGAATCATCAGTAAATAAAACATCTTCTTTCTTCTTATCTATCTATTTATTTATTTATTCTAGTACGAGATGTATTGAACAAAACGAAATAAAACGTAATTTAATTTATACGTGTCGCTATTTTACAGATATGATAAATTAAAGGGAACCATCAACGCTGTGTGTCGTCCAATAATTTGGGAAGGATAGAGTCCCATTTAGCATTTGGCAATAAATAATCCTACTTATGATGCAATATGAATTAATGAGGTGGTGGTGGTAGTAGTAGTAGTAGTAGTAGAGTAAATTTATTTGAAGAACATTTAGCTTCTTACAGTCTATTAATATATTTACTTATGTTCTCAGTCCATTGAGCTTTGCCATACCGTAGTCCATCCAGCCTCCACATACCTCAATCCACGCCGCCCCCACATACCTCGTTCCACTCAGCCCCCACATACCACAGTACACTCCCCCTCACATACCTCAGTCTACCCAGCCCCCCATACTTCAGTCCACTCAGCCTCCACATACCTCACCACCCAGCCCCAACATATTTCAGTCCACCCAGCCCCACATACTTCAGTCCACTCAGCCCCCACATACTTCAGTCTACTCAGCCCCCACATACCTCAGTCCTCCCAGCCCCCACATACCTCAGTCCACTCAGCCCCACATACCTCATTCCACTCAGCCCCAGATACCCCAGTCACTCAGTCTTAACTCCATACACTCACAAGTTATCTAAATCTCAGTCCACTCAGACTCCATAGATCTTAATCTATGTCTTCCCAGCCTCAACATTCGTCTTTCTAGTCAGATCCACATTCTTCAATTTACGCAGCCTCCACATACCTCAGTCAACTAATTCTCCACATAGTTCAGTCCACTCAGCCTCCATATACTTCAGTCCACTCAGCCTCCACAAACATAGAACCATTCAGCCTGGACATACCTATATCCACTCAACCTCAACCTATCTCAGTACACTCAGCTATAGCCAATTAACGGGTTTGGTTTTAAGAATCTATGTGTTGTATGCTCCTGAGGCAGTTGAGATTTATGCTCAGGAACGTTAATAGAGACACGGTTAAGACTAACACAGATGAGAGTCTAGAGTGAGTGAGTGAAGGAGTGAGTGAAGGTGTGAAGGAGGGAATGAGTGGTTTGTTGAGCCTTGGGGCTGGTCACACCCGAGTGATTTGACCGAAGGAAGACTCCTTAGTGAAACATCCCACAAAAGTCGGAGTCGAACACACAGTCTGGAGATTTGCAACTCGGCGCTTTAGCCACTTTGCTATCGAAGTTGGCCGAAATTGGGATCATCACAGTGATAACAATAACCCATAACAATAGTAGCTCATATTGATACAGAAAACTGTAAATCAATATTACGTTTGACCTAACAATGATAATAAAACTATAGGAAAGATTCCATAATAAAAATAATGAACCCTCAAATATGATTTTTTTAAATCATTAATATCGACATGATCAGCTAAAATGGAGACAAACCTTATGAATCTAATATTAATAAGGCGTCTCTTAATACAGAATTAGTCACATGACAATTAGGCATTTGAAGAACCGTCGTTTAACCTATTGTCATATCTATAATTCCATATTTGCCAGAATCGCTGCTTACACGCTTCATTTCGCCGCCAAATCACAGAACTGGACAGTGTTCTCATTCGGGCGATCTGCGTTTTATTTAGTTTGGGGTGCCTCTAGGTACCTTGGTCATATTAATTTCTATATGCAAATCAGAATTCTCGGAAATCGCCCGTATACCATGCCACCTTTAGATATCGCGTAAGCGAAAACTATGAACATTGCAAAGAGAACAAATTCTGTTTCGACTAATTTCCGCTTTTGCGTATGAATAAGATGAAACGGCTTAACATAATAGACTTTCCGTTTACAATATTGATAGTTTCTTTTAGAACTTTTCACGGTATGATTCATTAAAAACGATATACCCGGCTGCCTCTAGTATGTCCTGTTGTTGCGTTGCGAGAAATCGATATTGAAGTATATGACTTAACTTAAAGTGTGAACAAATTGATGTTAATCAATATGAATATTGTCTGCTCTGCTTGTTATGTTTATAACGAATATTAATTTAAGCATGTCATCTGTTGGTTGTACGGATCAATGTCGATAGTAATGAAAGCTAACAAAAATACACCTGAACTCCATCCCGTCAACATCCAGTCTTGATTTCCCAGCTCGCGGTGGCTCGGTCGTGAAGTGGCATACTTGAAACTGGTAAGTTCTCGGTTCCTATCTACCACCTGGTCTGCCACCTGGCTACTGGTCTTTGGTTTGTTCCCTGATTGATTGGCAATAAATTGGTTTGGATTAAGCACCTGCATTTTGCAGCTTGAAATAGTATTCTTCCCAGGATGCAGACGATGGCATCGAATTGAACAGATCGTTGCTGGGGGGGGGGCGGAACGTGGGGGAAATAGATCGAACACTCGGTATAAAAATGTATCCGTGGTGACTGCAACCGCGGGGCGATTAAAAGATACACGATTAAGGCTAAAAGGACTTTATAGAACACCGAGAGCCATAGATGGCATTTAACAATATTCCCTCATTTCAGAATTATGAAACTTCCCCCGTACCATTTATAATATAACCGATGGCTTTGTTAGCCTCAATGCCGGTCAGACCTGGGACAAATGGCCGTGTGGCATCGTCCTGTGGGAACATCCCATAAACACAGGTATAAGTCAGATTCGAACCGTAACCTAGAGATTTGCAGGGCAGTGCTCTAGCCACTGTGCCATCGGAGAGCCCACATGAAATATGAAGAGGTCCGTTTCGTACTTCCCCTTCCTCCTCCAGCCACCCCCACCCCCTATTCCCCCTCTTCCGATCCAGTCCGCGTTCATTAGCCGTTTCCACGCCGCTAAAGAAGAGTTCCCGCTGAAGGCCCTTAGTGTATAGAGCTGACTGGTTCGCGCGTTCTAGGATCAGTTTACATGTGCTCTAAGCCACATATGGATGATACGTTTGGTGGGGCACTCAGAGGAGGGCTCGCCGTGTACGGCCAGCTGCCTCGTCTCAGTAGAAGGCCCCCCACCCTAGTCTGGCCGATATCAACTAATACAGATTTCTGTCCATTTTAGGGCACCCCCGAGATTAGCGTACAGCAGGTGCCAGCTTCTGTGGGATAGAATTATGATAGACTTGTCCGAATAGATTTAAGTAGCTGCCCGAGCTGGCTGGCGTCGGAGTGCGTAAGAAGGTGGCTTCTTAACGGGGTGGATGACACCGGTCTGGGGAGATCCCGGGGGTCGGGGGAGTGGGGGAGGGTGGTGTAAGGGGAACTAGTCGGGGTGGAGATACACGTTTTCTTAGTGTTTGGTAATGAACAAGTGGTACGAGAGCGACGGGGGGGGGGGGGGATATGTACCGACGATTTTTTATTTAACTATAATGAAAATGTTTATATCAACAAATCAAACAAACAAACACCCAACCATCCATATATCTATCCATCCACCAATCCATCCATCCACATTCCCACTTTAATACAATCCGTCTATCCAAATGATCCATCTATCCATTAATACGTGCGTACATACATAAATCTAAAGAATCCATTCATCCATTCATTCAATCCATCCATTCAAACAATCCATCCGTTCATATATTCAAACAATCCTTCCATCCATCCATATATACATTCTAATAATCCGCCCATCCAACAATCAATCCATCCATCCTTCCACCATCGTCTCTCTCTATATGATAACTACTTCACGTTGTGTGTCAAGTTTCATTCTTCTATGTCTTTCTATCATGTTTCTCTCTCTCTCTCTCTCTCTCTCTCTATCTTCTTCTATTTCTAAACTTACAAACTCATCGTCGTTTGACTGATTATCGCTTTAGAAAGATATTTCACCCTCGGAGATCGTAAACTCCTACCACCATCACCCATCACACCACCATCACCCTCCATCAACCCTAATCTCGCAGTTCGTGGAACCATTGCGCAGGTTCTCAGCTCAATCACAGACCCGGTCGAACCCTTTTTTTACTCTCTCTCTCTCTCAGCCACCGACCGAGCATCGAACAAAAACTAGCCACTCCGATGGTCACTTCCATATGTACACTTATGGAATGACTTTGGCAGCGGCACATTAAAGACAACAACAACAGCTGGAGCGGACTACTTCCCAAATCACTTGTTGTAGTTTAAGTGTCTCCGGCAGCTGGCACTCCACTGAGTGGCATATCGCAGCCAGCCACAGCCAGCTCGCTGATGGCCAACAATGTTACTACGACGGTCAGGAGAGATGAAGAGAGAGAGGGCGGAAAAAAACTACATCATCCACCCCCACGACGGGATCCGCGCGGCGAGGCCGAACGAGAAAGAAATAAATGGTAGCCGACGAACAGTCGCATATGCGTAATTTGTCGGAGAGTTTGTTAAAGATGATCCGCGCTGGTGGGATCAGCTGAGACTGGTCCACGTTGATATATCAAAGTGTATTATTCATCATTAGCTGGGAGGTTCAATTTCAAAACAGCCATAAAGAGTATGGTCTCTCTGGCGGCGGCGGCCATTGGGCAAAAAAACCAACACCGAACTCGGAGCGTGTTCGTTTAGATGAAACGCCATTTTTCACCGATTCATGCCGCTTCGTCTGTTGTCGTCGTGGAAAAGGTGGAAGACTTTTTTTTAAATATCCAAACGCCGTTGATTATTACTATTACGATAGTTTTGTTTGTTTGTTGTCGGGTTTTTGTTTTCTTTTTTCGTTGTTCTTTCTTCTTCCCGGCGGTCCAATGTGCAAATATCTTGAAAGGAACGCCGAAAGATTACTTTGAGAAATTACCTGTCGACGTTGTCCAAATGATTAACCGCTTTTATTACCGCATTTAAAACACAGATGGCGTTGCGATGGCTTCCCGGTTAAACCGGTGCGCCGCAAATCCCCGCCGTTCCGAGTTCGAATCCGACCCACGCCTACGTTTGTCAGACACGTTTCCCGTCGGCCATGGGTCCGAGGCGATGTGAAGTCAGATATTTAGATTACAAAACAAATGGGGGAAATCTTCAGATATGTAAAGATTTGTCGATCTGTATGTTCGACTGTGAAAACGGTAACTTCGAACAGCGAAGTAACAGTGAACGATACTCATAGCTTAGTGCCAGATGGATGTTTGATGTCTTACGGCCACTTTTGTGCAGATGGTAGGCTAAATGGGCCGAGCGACCTCCACAGAGGTAACGAAGCGAAGTCAAAAATGAAACACCCTTCCGATATGCCCATGCCGAGGTTCGAACTCGGCTGGTAGAGAGATCCGTGATCCAGTGCGCTACTAGTTAGACCACGAAGGCGCCCAGCTCTATGCCATAAGGTGGAGACAGAGGCAAATCCACCCCAAAAAATACAACAACAACAGTACAATCCGAATGACAAGCAACTTTATATCAGAATATGTTACCTCGATTCTCGTTGATAATAACGTCTTTATATTTAAGGTTTTGGCTTCCTTAAGCTGTGGATGTTAAGTTCTAGTAAACGTAAAACAAAGAAAGATTACTTAAGTGACGTCCTATAAACTGTGCGAGAAAAAGGCTTCAAACTGAAGAAAGGGCGCTGGGATGGCAGAGTTGATAGCGCACTGCGCTCACGAGTCCAATTCGTCGGATCAGATCCCAGCGTTACCTGTATTTACCTGGTGTCCTGATATGCTCGGGTTATAATAACCCCATGACTTTCTAATCCCAGGTGTGACCCGGATCAAAGCTAAGCAAGGCGTCATTTCCTCACTCTGAAACTTCTAAATGACTGAATATGGGTGGTGTCATAATCTAATAACAATATTGTATATTTAATAAAGCTGCATTACTAGTACCAGTCATTCGAAGGCCGTAGAGCGATATTTTAAATAAGATGTACGCAAAAATCCAATAAAATATTTCATTGATAAACATTATTTATGGGTAAAAACAATCTACGTTACACAACGTGTTAATTTTTATCGAGTGACATTTAAAATTTGTTTCATTAACACCATTCGGCTGTTTGATAACCTAAACCCACCTGGAGGTTGAGGAGTAGGCGATAAAGGTGAGATGATTGGCGAAAGCAACTCACACTCCATACTCCCGTAGAACAGAGTAGTGGGCGGGCGGGGGGTGGGGCAGTTAGCGAGGAGAGGGGGGGGGGGCTTTCGAGACTTCATGAAAAACCTCCAATCAGGACACGCATTGTTTAATAAATATCAACGAAACTCGTAGACCGAAGGAGCATAAAAATCAGATAATTAATTAATTCCAACCAACATGGTATGGTATATTCATGAGCAATAATACTAAAGTTAATATCTAAGTTTGTGTAGAGAAATTTTATAATTACTGCATCTGTTTACGTATTCATGTCCGTTTTCATAACCTTGTCAGGGGCTTAACTTCTAAGATAGTCACGTGTTATTATTATTATTATGTTCGGTGAGTGCTGAAATCGGTCAGAGGCAAACAATTTCAGCCGTTTTATTAAAAGCCGACGCGTCATTTGGGACTTATTAACATACCTAAAGCAGGCTTTCAATTGGCAACCACCAATTTGAATATATTAACAATACTTCGTTTTCAAATTCTTCTCTCATATTCGCACGCGAAGAAGACCAGACGGGAGAATGTTTCCGATTACCTCCAGTTGGCTCGCCATTCGATCGTTGTATAAAACCAGCCGTAGGTAATAGTGTTCTAATTGCTTTATTCATGGGCCGTTCTAATTAGTCTCGGCATACCGGCCCTAAAACCATGTTCAAAACTATCGCACCGTCCGCGGTCGTCACATTTATAAACGTTCCCGGTGCGGACGTGTACCGCACCGGGCGAGAAGCTTTCATAGAGATTTCGTAATTTACATTGGCAATGATATTATTTCAGCTGAAATGAAAACGTGAACACCTTCGCCTGATTGATGTTCGCTCGGCGCGCGCACGAACGCCGAGCGATAATCTATAACGACCGCGGCCCCAGCCATAACTGGCGGCCATTTCTCGGCTTAGTTTTCGTCGTCGTATTTAGTTAAAGTCAGCCAGTAATTGTAGCCATCTGGCGTTCGCTTTGAGTATTTACCTGGCGCAGATGCGCGGCCTATAATGTAATGCCTCGTTATGGCGAATGGGATGGGCGCGGGTACGAGCCGACTTTAAAAGTACTGCATCGGATATTGATAAGTTATATGTTACCTATCACTTTCCGTCAGCGTTACGCTGTTACCTGAAATTGATTGGGAACATAAAGTGTCGTGCAGGTGTCTCTGATGATCTTTTCGACCGCGTGACATCTGCTTTCTTTGCGCTCTCCCTTTCATCGATTAACCGTGACTTTCTTGTTCTATCCTGCCAGCCGATGCCGAAGTCAACCATTACATGTTTACATCTTGGCTCGTAAGAGCCGATTTGCGCCAGAAGCTAACTGGTTTTAATATACTCCGTCGCAGAGTTGCACAATTATATTTAAGATCATTCATTCATTCATTCATTCATTGAAAACGCACCGTAATTCCCGTTCACCACTTAATCATTAGTATTGCTCGGTGTGTGTGTGTGTGTGTGTGTGTGTGTGTGTTTAACATGGTATGTTTCGACTAATCAGAACCGGAAATTGTAATTGCATCATGTGAACGTTCCATAAACTGATTAGATAGAAATCGGTAACTGGTTTTGTTGTTCCAGGAGAATCGGTAACTTTATACGCTAACCCTTCATATAATGTTTATATTAATACTTATAATATATATATAGATATACATATATATATATATATATATATATATATATATAAAGGGACATCATTCCTACCAAGTTGAATTATTTATGTAAAGTTGGCTCGTCGTTTGTCATGAAGACGTATTCTGACTCTCAAGTCCACCATTTTTTATTTATTGGCTTTATATACGTATTCCCTTTATGGGTGGTTCTCTTTACCTGGGTTATTATTGCTATAATTGGGTACTTTTAACTGAGGGCATTGCTCATTTATTTCTTACGAGACACAGACCTGTATAATACAGCGCTAACATCAACCTCCTATGGAGCATGCTACAACCTTGCAACGCCGTCCGGCCAGGTACCCGTTTATGGCTGAGTCAGAGCCCGACGTCAAGCAAGGAGCACGCGGATTGCACGTGAATACGAGTACGTAAAAGGCCAAGAGACGGTTATTGGACGTCAAGTGATAAACGCTCAATACGTCCGCGTCCTTCGGGTACTGCGAATCAGGGCAACCGCCCCAGACTCCGTATCTGTGTTGGGCCACGCAAAGTTCAAGTTTGTTCATCTAAACACACACACACGCGGAGTACGGACAGTTGCTCACCGAACAGTTGCTCACCTGGACACTTGCTCACCAAGCAAATGAAAAAGTGGACACTTGCTCACCAGTGAATTTTTAATGAGAAAAAAAGATGTTTAATTCACAAATATATTTCTAAGTATCCTATCATCTCTATATAATTATTGGGATGAATATTACCAATTCTTATGGAATTAAAGTTCAGAGATTATTTTATTTTATTAATATAATTAATTATGTGCATTTTTCTCTCATTAAACATTCACTGGTAAGCAAGTGTCTACTTTTTCATTTGCTTGGTGACCAAGTGTTCGGGTGAGCAACTATATCAAATAAATTAAATCAACTATATATATATATATATATATATATATATAGTTGATTTGATTTATTTTGTACACTAATGTAAATACATATAATAACAATAAAATACATAGCTACATTAAAGTACCAGCATAGCACAAGAAATTGAAACACTTATTTCCATTGTGGTCCTGAGATATATATATATATATATATATATATAAAAAAGTATAAATATACCAAACGAATAAAAAGAAGAACTGATAACATGAGTCTGTTTATCCACTGTCTATAAAAAAAAGTTGTTTTTAAGTTTTGTCTTTGAGTATTTTGTCATCTTCCTCTATCATATAATAATCATTATATAGAAGATTACAAACTGGAAGCCTCATCCATAAGAATCATTTTGTTCCGGAGCTGTGAGGTGGCAGCACCGTACTGGCAACGCGGCCAGGTCCGGATCGGGTTCGGGCTTCCTCAGCGGCGCATTAACTACCGCTAACAAGTAGAACTTTGTACACGTCATGTCTGGATCGGTCCAGGACATCCACTCTCCCGGATCGCATTTAACAATTCCGGATCCACATGTACCTTGGCCAGCATGTGTTTTGCACATTAGTGGTATAAGGTTCGCGATGTGTTTGGACAGAGTGGTTGCACATGTTTACCCCCGCAACACGTTGGCGCCAAGCAGTCCGCACTGAAATCTGGAAAGTTACTTACTGACTGGTTCCTGAATGCCATCCGTGCTAAGAGAGCTCTACCAGATGTTCGGCGGCGCTTGCATCTTTTATTAGTGATCCTTCTGGGCGAGGCAGCGACCACCCCCACCCTCGGTGGATCTTTTTCAGGTTCAACATAATTATCATCTTATGTTTAAGGGTGTTTTGCTCCGGAAAAACAGCGGCCCGGTTTGATGTAGAGCCTGCCATTGCGGCAATCAGGATTTTGACAGAGCACATCTGTGCCGAGAGTGTTACCACTGTTGAGTATTGTTGTTGCCAGTGAGAGGGAGAGAGGGAGAGCGGGAGCGACCAGACTCGATTTTACGCGGCCAGCCATAAAAATACGACCCGCGCCGAAAGCTCGATGGGGCGTTCTGGCGTGGGGCGATCCGGCGTGGGGCGATCCGTCGCTGTTTATCCACCTAGTCCCTTTCATGAGCGTTCGGCTTTCATGGCGATCGAATTCGAGCGAATATTCCCGGATAAAAAGCGCTGTTATTTTACGCGCTTGTTACTTGTTATGATAATAAATTTGTCGCCTAGTATTTAGATAGCAGTGTTATTCCTGCGCGAGAGCCGTTCGTACATCTGGAGCCCATCCGGGCACCGCGCCTCCCCCCCCCGTCTTCTGGCAATCAGTCAATTTGTCTGCGGAATACATTTGATCCCGAACTGCTTCGGTTGCGTCGTGCCGATGTTGCGCCGACGTTGCGGGCAGCACCACCACCGTTCCGACGCCGGCCCGCTGTCGAAATCCTTCACTTAATCAAGCTGATTGTCGGTCGGGGAAAAAATCCCGCAATAAACCAGATACCTGTCCGCCATCGCCGGGATTGGTGCTAATGCTTTGTATCGCGCTCAATTAAACGTAATAAATGTCAGAAAAAGTTGTTATTTCTGACTGAAAATAGCCGCCATCAATTTGGTGCGTGAGATAGAGAGAGGGGGTGGAGTGAATTAGAGAGAGAGAGAGAGAGAGAGGGGTTTCATATGGTCCACTTGATGAACGCAAACAGTTAGAGCTCGGTGAGATACGGCTGGCCGAAAGGTGTTTCCAATTTACGCTGTAATGCTATAGGTTAGTGGCGTGTTAACCTTTATTTAGACAGGAAATGTTATCACTTGGGACGTCTCTTATCTTTATGGGGAGCGTGTACCAAATTGAGAACATTGGCCAGTATTAGCTAATATGACAATGATCCGGGAGAAACTCCGGAAGCCTTTCACATATTAATTAGCATATTGGACGTCATTTTAGCGCAAACTATGATATGTGTGTGTGTCTCTCTCACTTTAGGTGTGTGTGTGTCCTGTCTTTTTCTCACTTTATATGTGTGCCCGCGCACAAAAACATATGCGTGCCAGCGATACACAGAGAAAGAGAGAGAGAGGGGGGGGGGCATCTTAAATGACAGTCAGGTGTTATATAATGGATATGTGTGATGATGGGGGTTTTCTACGCGTGCTAACATCAGCTGCCGACCATCGTCCTTATGAATATACTATTATAACGTTGCAGGTGTTGTGTGGCCTGTGTTCTCCGGGCTCGGGCAGCTGGTCGCCGTAGATTAGCCAGATATATATAAGGTAGATCACTCATAAACTATACATAGCCAACCACATCTTGGACTCTTCTCTGGTCCGACCCCCTTCCTGTTATTAAACACTTTTTGTCGAAGTTTTTAGTCGGGTGTGGGGTTGGTGTGGGGCTAATTTCTTCTCGACGTCCCACAAGATTTCTCAGCTGGCAGTAATGTAGGGTAATGGAAGAGAACCACCTTAAACGTGCCGCCGCCACACATCAAAGTCTCCCTACTACGAACGATGTTTTCGGCCCAGGTTTTCGTCATCCCAGGACGACGATAGAAATAAATGTTTTCATTTTCTTGTTCCATCCTGATATTTTAATGTATGTGCGTATGTACGTATTTTGATGATACACGTATTTACATTATCGTACAAAATAAATAAATCAATCAATTATTTCGGCCTTCGATACGCGCGGAACGTTGACTCCCTGGCGCTTATTTTCGCGATGTTAATAAATTGCAAATTTTACTTCAGCTCGACGGCGGCGGATGTAAGACATTTTGTGGACTTGTTACGGCCATATGGTCTTATTTAAGAAGAGTATATTTTCCGTCGAACGTTCGATTGGCGCCTGTCAACGGCCGATTGGTCTTGTTCAGAAAAGAAAGCTACCTGAAATTGGTCTTTGAGTGTGATGCGGCCAATATCGTACAGTGTTAGAGACGTTCAGGTACTTGGTACGAAATCCAGTGTTCGCGTCTGTTTTAGAAACTTCCGTTTGGTTTTTCATTTCCGTCGAGAGAAGCACCTACTGGAATATGCCCCGGAAGTGACCAGTCCCTGAGGTTAAATTAAATAATAACTCGGTCTCTCTGATTTGTTCTGAATATAGCTTCTTACGACAAATTGGTCTTATTTGACGAAGTTTCTTACTGACAACTGGCCTTATTTGACAAATTTCTTACTGACAACTGGTCTTATTTCATAAAGATTTTTACTGACAACTGGCCTTATTTCACAAATTTTCTTACTGACAACAGGTCTTATTTCACAAAGTTTCTTACTGAGAATTGGTCTTATTTCACAAAGTTTCTTATTGACAACTGGCCTTATTTGACAAATTTCTTACTGACAATTGGCCTTATTTGACAAATTTCTTACTGGCAACTGGTCTTATTTGACAAAGTTTCTTACTGACAACAGGTCTTATTTCACAAAGTTTCTTACTGAGAATTGGCCTTATTTCACAAAGTTTCTTTTAAACCCTTTTTAAACAGACAATTGGCTTATTGCCTTATGGAACTGGTCTTATTGCAAAGTTTCTTACTGCAACAGTCTTATTTCACAAAGTTTCTTACTGAGAATTGGCCTTATTTCACAAAGTTTCTTACTGACAACAAGTCTTATGTGTCCAGCGAACTGGTATTTTACGGCAAATCTCATTCCAGTCAATCGATCTTATTCTGACATTGTCGTTTAGAGTCTACACTTGTATCCAGTTTACAGTCAAACAGTCTGGAAGTTCTAGTTCAAGCAGAGTAGTTTTAGTCTACTGTTGCAGTCAGATAATGAATTTCATCTTGTTAAAGTCAGACAACGATGTTCAGCTTGTTACAGTCAGACAACGATGTTCAACTTGTTACAGTCAGACAACGATGTTCAACTTGTTAAAGTCAGACAACGATGTTCAACTTGTTACAGTCAGACAACGATGTTCAGCTTGTTACAGTCAGAAAATTATGTTCAACTTGTTACAGTCAGACAACGATGTTCAACTTGT
This sequence comes from Paralvinella palmiformis, assembly GCA_025642065.1. Lineage (NCBI taxonomy): Eukaryota > Metazoa > Annelida > Polychaeta > Terebellida > Alvinellidae > Paralvinella > Paralvinella palmiformis. The sequence goes on along the minus strand of JAODUP010000037.1, from coordinate 1,575,725 downwards.
TAAAGTCAGACAACGATGTTCAACCTGTTACAGTCAGACAACGATGTTCAACTTGTAACAGTCAGACAACGATGTTCAACCTGTTAAAGTCAGACAACGATGTTCAACTTGTTACAGTCAGACAACGATGTTCAACTTGTTACAGTCAGACAACGATGTTCAACTTGTTACAGTCAGACAACGATGTTCAACCTTTTTACAGTCAGACAACGATGTTCAACTTGTAACAGTCAGACAACGATGTTCAACCTGTTAAAGTCAGACAACGATGTTCAACTTGTTAAAGTCAGACAACGATGTTCAGCTTGTTACAGTCAGAAAAGATGTTCAACTTGTTAAGCCCAACATTTACAGTCAAGTGTTCTTATTCGACTGACTGTTATATTCAAATGTTCTTATTCAGCTTCTAAAATTATCAAAAATGAACATCTTATCGTCAGTTAATCAAATCCGAGTTAACATTCTTTAGAGTTCTACAAAATAATTTCTATAACGTTAACGTACATTATGTGGCGTGACGGTATGTGTCCAAACATTATGTGTCCAAACAGTATGTGTTGATATATTATGTGCCCAGACAGCGGTTTTCTCAATTGGAGCCAGTAATTGGGTTTTTCTTATCTGACCCGATATGAGACCATATCAATCGTGTGTGTGTGTGTGTGTCGATGTATTCTTATCAAAGGCAGCGCTTTACATCCTTGTTGATCCATAGACATACCAATAGAGAGAGAGAGAGAGAGAGAGAGAGACATCATATTATATATATATCTGTGGGTTGTTACTTAGATATTGGTAGATTTGTTAAAGTCATCACAATGTGTGAACGAAACTTCTCCTCTAGAAATGGATGGATGGATGGATGGATGGAGTTTAAAGGTGCACTGGCACAACTTGGGCAATTCATTGTGTGAATGGAAATGGGATAACACCATAAATTATCGTCACATCAGACTCAGCAATCAACAAACAATATAATCATAATAACATCACAAATTTGAGGATCGTACTTCAAACATTGAGCGATAATACACCAACTAATAATCTGCCACCCTGTTGTATATTAATATTAATGTTGAATAAACATTAATATATATATATATATATATATATATATATATATATATATATATAATAAATATCAATATGTTGATATTTATTATTATTATTATAAAACAACAACAACAAGTACATAAAGTAGAGCCAGTACCAGTTAAACTTACTATAGTTGTCGATTTAGCAGAATTAATCAAGGAATTAATTGTGTACAGAGAACAACAACATAAGATTAAATAGAACAACGCGTTTTTATACCTATCCCAGATTTTCAGGTGTTATGACATTTCTGATGCAGGTGTAAGAACAGAGATACGTAACCAGAGCGCAATACCTCCGTATATCAAGATGGATAACATTCGTCGAGGTATTGCGGTCCTTGTGTGTTTTTTCTTTCGTTGGCAATGATGATGATGATGATGATTGATGTTTTACGGCCACGGTAGGCTAAATGGGCCGAGCGACCTCCAAAGGTAATGAAGCGAAGTCGTGGATGAAACAACCTTCAGATATGGCCATGCCGAGATTCGAACTCGGATGGTGGTGATCTGTGGTCCAACACGCTACCGCTAGACCACGGGGGCGCCCCCTGTTTCTTTGGCCACATAATATAATATAAGTAATCGTTGTATCTACGTCTCACCGCTGTTCATTATGTGATAAAAATTTCTTAATGCCTCTTATTATCTACAGTAAATAGAAACATCCTTTCATCAGTTGGCTAAGAGACACGTCTCACCTATATTTGCTCACGACGTATTAAGATCATCCTCATAGTGATCTCGTTAACCTCAAAACAATCACTATACTTAACGTAACATTCACTTTATCATATCCATATATTTGATTAAAATAATTTCACAATATATATCTAAACAACAGTTATCCATCTAAAGCTCATAATTTAAAACGGTTTGGCGGGTGTATATTAGACAGGGTGTACACTCTATGGGGGGGACGATTGACCGCACGGGCGAAAGATCCCCGAGTGAAATACAGTTTATTTTGATCAGGTCACGTGATAGCATTAACCGTGACCCTGAGAGATGGCGCCCTGGGCAGATTGGATTTTATTTGGCAGATAAAGGCGACTTTACGGCAATAATTAATGTTATTGATTATCGATCACTAAATATCAAGTGGTCTTTGATACTGTCTAAGTTTGAAAAGGGAAATTCCAAACATAGAAACACTTCGTTTGATACTCTATAAGTATGAAATGAGGAGTTCTAAACATAGAAACACTTGCTTTTTGTACAGTCTAAGCATGAAAAAGGGAAGTTCTAAAGATAGAAATACTTGATTTGATCATGTCTAAATGTAAAAATGGATGTTACTAAGCATAGAAACAGCGGCTTTATTACTGTCTGGGTATGAAAAAGGAATTACGCTCATGGAACACTTGCTCTCATACCGTCTGAATATGAAAAGGGAAATTCTAAACATAGAAACACTTGCTTTGATACTGTTTAGTGTGAAAAGGGACGTTCTAAACATGGAAACAGTGGCTAACTGGAACAGAATAGTTGCTCGTGTCGTTTGAAGAAGAAAAACTTTCAAAATCGCGATGAGAAAAAAGACAAAAAAAGTAGATTTAGTTAAGTAATTCCATCTGTAGGTTTGGAATGGTCCCTTTTATTCCAAAGAGTCTCGAAGTAAGTTCAGAACTGGCCAATCAGAGACTAGCTAGATTTTTTGCTCACGTGACATGAAACCAGCTGGACTATTATCATTTAGGTCGCAAAACACCAGCTGTTGATATAGCCAAAGTCTTTTTCCGGTGATTAAAGCAGATAAAGTAACTAAAAATATATTATCGATATGTTATGTTAATCCAGCGAAACCACTTTTTGTTCTAGAATGTCCTGTCGTCTGTCATAAATAAGTAAGAAATCAGCTAAAATCGTATGTGACAATGGAACTAGTTCCGGGGGGGGTGGGGGCCAGCTGAAAGTCCTTCGTAGTCTTTCCTATTTGTTGAGCCACATTTAGAGATAAATTCTGAGTCGAATATTTTTATATTCAAACATAAATATAGCATTTACGTTTACTTAAAAGTTTAAAGTGAAGGAACGGTGGAAGAAAAATTATTTCAGTGAATAGTAAATCCTGCCCCGATTTCGGCCTCAGTAGGGGAGTCATTATTTTCTCACAATACGGTTGACTCTTGACTATGCTTTCAGTTATGAAGTGGAATAAAAAAATTACCCAGCTCCTGATTGAAACAGATAATACTATGTGAACTATTTGAGTAATTCTGTCTTTAAACTTTACTAACTTATTAAACATAATATTAAAAGCGCTTTCATCAGCAGAGGCCCCAAATACAAAAAAATAGTACGCTATAAATATTAAAGGGTAAATATTATTTACCAGAAAAAAACAACCATGAACAAGTGTCTTGAAATTTTTTTATCCTACTTCAAAATATAAAAAAATCTTTATTTAAACTACAAATAAGATCAATTCTAGTCATTTTATATATTATGTTGATAAAAACCGTAATTTTATCAGGCGCTAACGACATTATAATTCGTGGATATTTTAATTGCGCGTAAGCAGAAATTTATATCTCGACCAGTGTCATGTAAGATATCTTCATCAATATTCGGTTTTGATCGTTTTTACTCAGCAACTTCCTCGGACAGAGTTTTCTACTGACATCATCAACATGTGTGTTTTGCTCGATTATGTATGTAACGTGGGTGTAAGTAAAACGCCCTCTAGGTTAAAAGCCCCCAGGTTAAAAGCTTCCACCTCTTATTTTGAAATAGGCGAAAAGCCCTCTCCTTCAGTTTAATATGAAACTGATTGTTATCAGGAAAAAGGTTTATTTGGTAAATAACATATTGGAAAATATGAAATTTAAAATTGATATATTGTATTTATTTATATTGTTATATTTTCTTTTGAAAAATACCTTTCAATAATTACCGTCATGATTTAATGCTGAGCTTATTTCTATAGCTATGAATAAATTGGCCGTAGAAAAATAATGAGTTGTTGTATGAATGTGCCATATATCATGTGTTCTTTTTATATGCCATTATAAAAATATTACTCAAATATTTCTACAAAAATAACATATCCAAATATGTATATGTGAGGGCTTTTGACCTAGGTAGCTTTTGACCTGCTAAAATGTGAAGATTTTTAACCTGGAGGGCTTTCAACCTAGGAGTTTTGGCCAACGGACGTTTTGGCTTGGACGTTTTGGCCTAGGACATTTTGGCTAGCTATTTTTTGAAGATAGGACAGGACGTTTTGGCCAAATATAAAAAATTTAAAAAGCGAACAAATATAATATCTTGTGTTTTTATCTCAAAATATACATTTATGACATAAAACTGAAACAAATATAATATCTTGTATTTATTATTTTTATTATCTAAAAGTGTGTATTTTACTGTATGTGTCTTTAATACTATTACGCAGGTTAGTTACTGTATTCATCAAGTTGTATTAATAAAATAACAAATAAAACAAACTTGTCCAAAACGTCCTATCTTCAAATAATAGCTGGCCAAAACGTCCTATGTCAAAACGTCCTATGTCAAAACGTCCAGGCCAAAACGTCCGTTGGCCAAAACGTCCTAGATTCGATCCAAATAAACCAAAGCGTATTGCGGCATTTCGTACACCCAGAAAACGCGTATTTTGTGTATAATTTACAAGATGTAAGTGATAGAGTGATTAATGATTCCGATAAAAGCCATTGTTATTGGAATCATTCAAAAAAGTTGTTGGCCAACAAATAATTGCTTTAAGAAAGGATCGAAGATCTTTAAACGATGACGTCCATCTAAGTAATCTTCAATACAAGAAAGGATCGGTAAATAATGGCGAGACGGACTAAAGCTAGAGAATCCCTACACCTTCCAGATCCCGATGTTAGGGAATATTTACATTTTGAATTATATTTTATGTCGGATTTGTGCAGTTTACTCGTAAGAAGTGATCGGGTAAGAGAATTTATTTCCGCGAGTACGACGACTTACTCATAAGCCGCCGGCGTCCCCCCCCCCTCCATGCCTGGGTCTGGACGTGATTGGTAATTTATTTATTTTTATTTAAATTTATGACCAAACTCGGTTGATTTAATGCGAATGCCACAAGTCATTTTCGCCGATCACGACATTCAATTACTTGATTAGACGTACCCATTTCCGGCACGTGCCATTACTTTGTAGTGACACGAGTACTGCCACGAGTACTATTACTATCTCGTTCTCAAACTAATCGAGCACAAGTACGATTACTAAAGGTTTCATTTCGGCGAGTACAAGCACGATTACGAGTAATAAGTGTAATCCTGTCGAAGATAATTACTAAGTATGATTTTATTTGTACAAGAAAATTTATATTAGAAGATTTTGTCCTGTTGTCTGATCCCGCCACCACAATGGGACTCATCCCTGGATAATGTATACTGATAGTCGTACACGTATGTGAGTTGTTAAGTAAACACGTGTACAATGGGAGAGATCCCGATTGACCATATGTACGCCGTACGCCGCCGTTTATCTTATGTAAGACGACATATCATAAGCCGTTTGATTGCCGGCTGTACTCGGCGTACAGAGGCGGTCTGCGGTACTCGCCGTACAGCCGGGCATCGGTTGGGTGAGAGGGGGGGGGTTGTCCGACGGATGAGGCCACCAATCTGTTGCACATTACAGCCGCCGGATGGATCTAACAGAGGCGGCAGATGTTCCCCGGGGCGCGGGTTCGCTGCATTCTGGAGCGTTCTGGAGCCAGACAGGCTAGCCCGTTGTAGGCGCTGATCCCGATCTGTAGAAATTCCCCGCTGGGATAAGGCAGCAGATTGGGACCAGATGGGCGAACTCCTGTTTCTGGATCTCTTCAGGACATGGCGCCAGCTTGTCCTGGATAACATCTGGCCGCCAGGTAACGGAATGATTGGCAATGTGTATGAGAGAGAGGCTCTGTGATAACTCTAGCCAAGGTGACATTTGATATTCGCCACCAGAACCTCCGACTATCTCTCTCTATATATATATATACATCTCTCTCTATCTCTCTCCTGGTATCTGACAGAGTCACAGACGGACTGTATAAGCGACAGACCGACGTTGATCATCATCAACTCATCAGTTATCAATATCTTATCTATTCGGGCATTAGTCATCACAGAGACAACTTTATCATCGGCTTCGATAAGACAATAGGGCATAAAGTTATGTTAAACATTGGAGTCAATATAATAATAATAATAATAATAATAATAATACTAATAATGTCTTCATGTTTCCGTTTATCATTGACACCTACATTATGTTAAATATGCAGATAATAACAACATGCATTTTATGAAAGGAGTGGGTGAGTGGGTGGATGCTCGAGTGAATGAGAGAGCGAGCAACTCGGTGAGTGGGTGAGTAAGTAAATGAATGAGTGAGTAAGTGCTTGGTTTTGGGCACTCACTAGTGATATGAGACTAGATATAACATCTGGCAGATACGGGTAACAGTGGGATTTCGAACTCTGCTACCTGTAAATTGGCAGCGTATTGCGCTACCGACTGTACTACTGGAGAGCCGTCTGGTATAAATTATGCTGAACTGTTGTTAATAAACAAAACATTAATATTCTCGTTCCTGTTAATCATACGGGCATAAAATATGTTTAACCTTCACTTAATAACAAGTAACACATATTCCTTTTGTAATAAACGGCGGTCGTGATCTACCATAGACAACAATAACAATAATAATAACAACAACTATAATAATAATAACAACAACAACAAATAACAACAACGACCAGAAAACTGGAATATTCATTGTATCATATTGTAAACTAGTCATTACGGAAGCAACAGGTGTGAACAAGAAAGACTTTAGATGACACGGGAACACGAGAAAGAACAGAGATTTTAGATGACACCGGAACACTAGAAACAACAAAGACTTTATATGACACGGGAACACCAGAAAGAACAGAAATTTTAGATGACACCGGAACACTAGAAACAACAAAGACTTTATATGACACGGGAACACCAGAAAGAACAAAGACTTTAGATGACACCTGAACGCCAGAAAGAACAAAGACTTTAGATGACACCTGAACACCAGAAAGAATAAATACTTTAGATGACACCTGAACACCAGAAAGAACAAAGACTTTAGATGACACGGGAACACCAGAAAGAACAAAGACTAGATGACACGGGAACACCAGAAAGAACAAAGACTTTAGATGACACGGGAACACCAGAAAGAACAAAGACTTTATTTATCTTACCTTTAATATATTTTAAAGAGTAAAATGTTTGATTTGTACATCCCAGATGTTAAGGTGGGGGGGGGGATAGTTTTTCATCGACTTCTTAAAAGACTCGTTTACGATCCGATATTAAATATGTCTGAGACGTTAAATATGGATTTAATAAATGAAGTGCGAATAAAAAGAGATCATTACTGAGATATGGGATTATGTTTTAATGGTGGGAGAATCGAGTCGGGGATGGAAAGATGTCCTTCCTTCGGCCTTTCCATCGGCTAGCCGTCTATCCCAGCTGTCAGTAACAGCTGCCAGCTGGTTCGTGTAATCTTCATTGGGAGCTGCCGGCGGAACAGCTTGCTCGTGTTGGTGGTATCAATTAGAACGTTCCGATCCGGATGGCGGCGGAGGCTCGGGGGAAGGGTGGCCCGTTTGCTCTTTGATTGGATCCGATTTATCCTCCTCAAATACTTAATCCGCCCACTGACTCCCTCAAAGTGAGCGTTAGTCAACTTGAATTAATTATAATTCCCAAAATATACTCTATCTGGTTATAATAAAGATCGTGAGCTGGGAATTTCTCTGTAAAGTTAAAACGTCATTGGGGTTCAAAGTTGTTTGTTTTTCCTGTTCCCGTTTTTTTGTTTTTGTTTTTGTTTGTCCGCTTACGAAAGAGTGTCTAATTTTCTCCTCCAACATCGACCTGCTTCTTAGCGAGATACGAAAGTTTTCCTCGTCTCGGAAACGGCGACCGATGCCTGGATCTAACCGCAGACGATATCCGGTTCGGATTAATGTCGGCTGACAAACGAAATGCTAATCAACAACGTGATCCTGATTGATCTTTATCGGCCCGTGTCTTATCTCCATCGACCGAACAAACAAAAGTTCCTATCATCTCGACCGATACCGTGCCCGACCGTCACTGTGAAATATTCGTCGTCGTTCGTTTGATCTAAGCCGAGATCCGGTCAACGCGATCGTGTCCCCGATAGCGGGTATCCACGTCTTCCGGAGTTATCGCGGCGAAATGAAAACCTTCTAACGGAGAGCACCTGTTCTCAATTAAGGTCCTCGTTGACATTCTGCGCGAAAATATTTCAAACTTTGACAGGACTCGCATGTATACGAAGTCGACGCGATATGACACAGACCAAGTGCGGGGCTTTTTTTCGACGGGGGGGGGGGGTACGACTTAAAATTTTATGTTCTAAAGTTAGTCTGTTTGTTTGACTTTGTTACAGCTCCCGGTGATGACCTCTGTATAAATATAGACATTACAAAAACGTGGACTCCAGAACCAGAAATCCCATCCCAGGAGACAGGATTCAGCCGGTTGTTGTCGTCTTTCGTGTATCCTGTATATTTATTCAACATCTCGATCGCATTAGCAGCCGATAAATTGTCAAATGCGTCCATTTTTTATCGTCTGCTCTCCCGTTTTTTTTTTTCGTCGTCGGGACGCCGTTTATCGGAGTAAGTTCAGTTTCAATTTTAAATCGATTTCTAAAATTACGTCAAATCGTCACTTCAAACGAGTTCTCGTCAGGATTAATCCAACGAAACGTGGCAGAAACACGCGTAAATCACGACGCCGATCCCCACACCTCACCGGGAACAACAACAACAGGGCACTCCCCCTCACCTGGGAAAAAATCTGTTTCTTGTTTAAGTTACTAAATTCCACGATGATCCACACTGTCAAGATCCGAGATCCAGATGGTAGAGTAATGGCTGTGATTTGTCAAGTAGGACAGGATAACACTGCTATTTGTATAAAGAGCTGCCAAAGTGAGCCGCGGCTCCTTACCTTTAACCACTCGCCAGATATCAAGCCGAAGGAGGCCTGTTCGGCTCGGCGAGAGGCCGGATTTCTGACCCGCTCCAGACCCTGTTATTCCGCTGGCGCCTGTCTTCTTTCCACACATCTGGATCGCATACCTATCTGGCAGCTAGATCCAGCGTGATGCGTACCATATGCCGCTGAGCTGGCTAGCTATATGTTGCCAGCCATCCAACGTCTTGTTGTTTGTTACCTAGAGTGAGAAGCCAATCGAAATGTTAATATTTTCAATTTGGAGAGAGAGGGAGGGAGAGGGATGGAAGGAGGGAGAAAGATGGCCATACTCAAATAGCCTCGTTTTCTCTCATAGAGTGAGAAACGACCTACAATAAGTAGATCGGTAACCGTCGACCCTTCTCTTTCATTTTATCCGGATGTGACCACGTGATCCTGTCGACCGAAGAAGATCCAGTTTTATCGCCCCCTTTTCAGGTCGCGTCCTATAATGAATGTCTCGTGTGTGTTAGAGCTATTTATAATATTATTTATGGTCATTATCATCGTTATGTAGTTTGATATTAATATCGAGAGATGAAACTATCTTCAGTCGACTAATAAGACGTGTGTGTGTGTGTGTGTGTGTATTCGCCAACCCTCCTCCTTCTTTGACATTTCGAATCCCGGTCTTCCCTGTCTGTGTCTTCCGGAATGTTTTTCTCTCATCATGTTATTTCCCCTGAGAGCCCAGATTTCTTTCCCCCCTCACTTCCACCAAACACCTCCCCCCCCCCTCCCCGCCCGGACCAAATGGTCTAGGGGCGAAGTCTGCCGTAGCTAAACGAAACGTTCATTCACTACATTTCACTATACTACACTACACTACACTACACTACACTCACTCACTCACTCACTCACTCACTCACTCACTCACTCACTCACTCACTCACTCACTCACTCACTCACTCACTCACTCACTCACTCACTCACTCACTCACTCACTCACTCACTCTTTTGGGATTATTATTTGAACTAACTTTAGACACCATTTCCCGGATTACACTTCACATATTCTTTAAAAGCGAACATTTGAGATTTATTCGTGACCGGAGTTTGTATTTGATTAAATCTCCACAACAATTAATACAATATTTACCTTATCTTAACAACTCATCGCTGTATGGATCTACGATTAACATCTCATTATATAGATACTTTAGGACTATTATACCAAATGTTAATTAGGTAATCCAACTTTTCGTATAGTTTTTTTCTGTTTTATAGTGTCTAGGCTAAATGGCGACTGAACTAGAATATTTCTATGTCTGAAATATGTTAACTGGTGTAAATAAAAAAAATTACACGTCCACGCACGCACGCACCCACACGCACACACACACACATTTATATTCGTTCATGCACACAATCACGTGTGTGTGTGTGTGTGTGTGTCGTAATATTACTGGTTCCACGTTCAGTTCTCACTCGGAGACTTTTGTTTATTTACAGGCGTCTCGGTTGCCATGTCAACATATGGAGTCTGTATTATTGTTCTCTATCACATGACTATTATGCGATAGTTCCGGATCTGGTTACCCGGATGTTTTTATTCTGGATCTGGATAAGTCTCATTCCACGCCAGGCTGTCACCAGTACCAGTCTGTGATAGTAATTAGTAATACATCCGCTAGATCTGGATGGCATTTAGAACGAACCTGGCTCCATAAATACCACTAACAGGGGAGGGGGCGTTCGATCTCAGCAAGGGGGAGTGCCGAGGGGGGGTTGATTCTGGCGATATAATAGATTTGTAACCGGATGATTAATACGTTTTCGCTAATTTAGAAGCCATTGATGTTTAGTTGTCGTGTCATGCTTTGAGAATTGCAAATTTGAATAATGTACATAGCGCAGTTTTCTGAAAAGGAATCCAACCATTCTGGGTTTTAAGCCTTGTGTTACATTCGTCTGTGTATATAATCGTATACCCCGCGGGGAGTTGTATGAAGCGATGGGTTTTATAGAAGCAATCTAAATAAAATAATAAAGTGATCAGCAGGGGGGGGGGGGGTTGTATAACAATCACCGATGAAAAAGCTAAGAGGGGAGGCCCCCCCGAGTGAAACATCCCATGAACACAGGTTTGGTCGGATTTGTGCCACAAGCTTAATCTCTAATATTAAAACTGTCAACAGATAAACATAATGAAGATAAGTGAATTAGATTGAACGAAATATGGAAACAAAATATAAAACTGAACATCTACAAAAAATGAACAAATTGTACAACACTAAACTGAACATTAAACAGTGTACAACATTAAACTGAACATTAAACAGTGTACAATGTTAAACTGAACATTAAACAGTGTACGATGTTAAAAAGAGACGAGCATCATAAGTATCAAAAGTACAATGCACGAGCGAGTTACAGCTAGAACATAATGGTCGAGGTGTCAGAGGCATATAATGCTTATACTAATCCATCTAGCCATATATATATATATGTGTGTGTGTGTGTGTGTGTGTGTGTGTGTGTGTGTGTGTGTGTGTGTGTGTGTGTGTGTGTGTGTGTGTGTGTGTGTGTGTGTGTGTGTGTGTGTGTGTGTGTGTGTGTGTGAAGAAACACGGAAATCGAACATGTAACATTTTAATAATACTGTGTTACCATTGTATTTCCTTTTTCGGGTGTAATAATAGGTTTACGTTACGGTTTAAAATAACCATTTTGGCTCCTAACATCGAGAGAGAGAGAGAGAGAGAGAGATAGAAAGAGCAGCGATTCGTTTCACGCAATATCTATTATAATCAAACAATTGGATTCTGCTCCCTTTCAGACATCTTGGCCAAGCGAGCGGAGCACATGTCCTTCTCATCCTTAAAGATAACCGTATCACGTGACCATATCCCATAAGACGCCTGCTTAACAGAAGAAAGCCCTCTGTCTGCGCAGCTGCGGTAGTTACACAGAGGCCCGGCGTTAACCGGAGGCCGAGGTTCGTCGGACGATATTGGCGAACATGCCTCGGATGGGACACCGGGAGCCGCATGACAATTGAACAACCCGTTGGAAGACGGTGGCCGAAGATAACCCGCCATTCAGCGGACATTCATTCATTCATCTGCCATTATAAACAAATGAGGAGTTCGGACACCTGCGGCGTCGGTAAATTCCAGCCAACAACCGCGTCTGTCGTCCGTCCAGCCCTTTGGTGTGCTCAGCGTATTTGGCAATCGGCCCCCTGAAGACACCGAAGTCGGCTGTTTCAATCCGAGAATATGATAGGTCTCGAAAACAGGTGCCGGGTGGAAGTACGAGCACACAGAACGCGACTGGCCTGGCCCGGCTTGGCTTGGCTTGGACGAGATGGTAATCTGGTAATAGTATTTTAACAGAATTAGTTAATATCGGCCTTTATCAAAGATATTCTGTTCATACAAAGTTGACACACCAGCCCAGCATTGTGTCAACGTTCTTGGATAATCAATGGCCCATCAAAACGGATGTATTCACGAAAATATTCTTATTATTCGCTCTTAATATGGAGAGAAAAAAGGTGCAACGTTCTATTGACAGATATTCAGACAGACGAGTGTGTGGTGGTGTCTGATTACGTAGGCTGAGATGGGGCGGATTTGTGGACAGGTGAAGGGACAAGTGTGGGCTAGAATAGGAACGGGACGGGAAAGGGTAACTATGGCGGATAAACGAATGAACAAAGGGAGGGAAAATAGGGATGTAAAAATATCGACCTATTCGTTCTCGGTTATAAGGACAACTTCAGGCCGCATGTGTCCGTAAATAAATATACATTATTATACATAAACAGTTCCACCGCCATGCATGTGCATTTATTGTTGTTTACACTAGCACACATATCGGCTAGCAGATATATACACATGTAACACAATCAACAGGCAAGGGGTTCTTAAAGGCTGATTGAAACAGCGGAGGACACCCACTCTCACACACACACACACGCACACAGAGAGAGAGAGAGAGAGAGAGAGAGTATAATTCTTATGAAAGGGTAAATCTTTTTAGCACATGTTTACTATTATACTTATCATCATCATCATCATCATCATCTGTTCGATCATATTACTTCATACGCGTGGGCCCATCCTTGGTCTAACTGGTAGCTCCTTGGATCACAGATCACTACCACCCGAGTTCGAATCTCGGCGGTGGCATATCGGAAGGGTGTTTCATCTTCGACTTCGCTCCATTACCGTTGGAGGTCGCCAGGCCCAATTAGCCTACCATGTGCGCAAAAGTGGCCGTAAAACATCAATCATCATCATCAATCAATCAACCAACCAACCACCCATCCGCCCACGCCCCCCCCCCCTCCTCCCAAACTTTCGAACACGACTCGAATGACGAGAAATCAAAAACCCACTCCCGACAAAATTCGACACATCTTCCCGTCGCCAGAAACGCCACTCTCTCCGTTCGTCCTCACTCCGGTTGCTAACCGATGGATGGATGGACGCTACGTCGCGTAGCCAGTTGCTAGGCGATGTTCCGCGCGTCCTCGCGCGCGCTCCCCGAGTCCGGGCCCACGATCGCTGGGAATGGGACAGCCAGGGCCGAGAGATGGACGTCCGGTACCCGACGACTCTCGAAATTATCGGAAAACTTCGTGAAGAACTTTCAGCCTGGGAATGAGACCGTGTTGCCTACACGTGGAGATTATTGGCTTAGACGGGCCGAGGGGCCGGGACTCGTCGTTTATAGTGTTTATCCTTTTGTTGGCCGACCAAATCGTAGTCCAGACACCGTTTTCTCACTGTAATCAATATGTGTGAATTACCTAAAGACACAACGACAGCCAGAGGGTACTATTTGGGGGTGGGGGTGGTCAGGTGGTGGGGGTGGGCTTGGTGGACGCCCGTTCGGGGATGGACGCCTTTTGGGGTCGTCTACTACGTGTACCGCGTTGATGGGTGGGTGGGTGGATTTGTGTTCTGGTTGCGTCAACTCTTCTGATCTCGCCATCTCTCCCTCTCTCTCTCTCTCTCTCTCTGATTTAGTCGTACTGATGCTGAAAGTTTCTGCATTTGGGTCATCTCGGTTGGTGATGGATGAAATCGTTGAAATATTGTATGGTGATGCATAATCAGTTAAAAATACATCAGGTTCTCCCTCTCTCCCTCTCTCTCTTTCTCTCTCTGTGTGCGTGCTTATCTCACTTCCATATGCTCAACTGGTCCATATATATATATATATATATATATATATATATATATATATATATATATATAATATATATATATATATATATCACAGTTTTATTTTTTGTACAAACTTAATTAGAGCCACTGTTAGTATTTCTCGTAGTCAAGCTTAAACAATCAATGTTAATGAAAACACGACATTTAAGGAAGCCTGTGTGTTCGCGCGCGTGTGCATCGGTGAATGTGTGCATGCATGTATGTATGAATGTATGCATATGTATATGTATTATGTATTATGTATCCGAGTTCAGAGTTAAATGGGCGGCAGTATAAATTATGTGCCATCTTATTATCTAGGCTGCAGCAGGTGTTGGTGAGATGTGGCTTAGAAATAAGCCGCCAGGTGGCTATAGTAGATACAAATCAGCTACAGGTGTTGGCGAGGGCCGCTGCCATAATTTATCCAGACTTTGTGATGGTTTATTTTTTATTGAACTCACTCCTGGCTCCCGAATTCCGGTTTGCCAGCCACCGAATCCCGGCATCCAGTCACCTGGACATTCCTCGCATCTTTTTGACCACCTGTCCACCACATCCATCCGGATCAGGGACGACGAGCCGCTGCTGTTCTGGACCGGACTGCCAGCACCACCCTTTCGGGAGTTCCTTTCCTCGTTTCGTCTTTTCCCAAGGGGTGTAGTGTTTATGTGTACAATAGGAGGGATATTTCTGAAAGCGAAGGTGGGAAATGGTTTTCAAGGGGGTGGGGGGGATGCATCCCCACATTTTTAACATCCCCAGGATGTAGGAACCCCGCATCTTGCTAGTTGTGCAAACAATCAGGACTTTTTGTCTCAATTTCTGTTAGAAATTCTGTAATCCTCATATTGCGGTTTTACTGAAAGGCTATTTACTGAATAGATTATTTTATTGAATTTATATTATTATTATCATCATCATTATCATCATCATTATCATCATCATTATCATCATTATCATCTTCATCATCATCATCATCATCCTTGATGCACTTCAGCTTCAGGATTATGTTGCTGATCTCGACTCTTGACATTATTGTTGGAGAGAATATTTTCTTTTCTCGGCGTGTCTCCCGTCAGGTTTGGGAGAATCGTGGAGCCATAGCCCGCTGATTGGATGAGTCCGACGACCAGGTGTATCCAGACAACTGCCGGGAGTTTACGCCGATGTCTACAAATACACATACGAGCCGGAGTTTTAAATCCGAGCTCGCGTATCCGGGAGCGTCCCGGCCCGAGAGACAAGCGTCCCCCCCCCCCGCCCTTTCATCGTCTTCCAATGAGATGGCACGTGACTATGAGTGTCTTATTTTTCTTTCGACTCGGCATACCGTTCTCCGACTGGGCACCTGTATGTAATAATGCCGACGACTGGTTCGCCTGCCAGAACCGGGGCTCTCTACCTGGAGAGCGGGGCCTGCCGCGGCTTGGTACCGCGCGGTGTTATCCAGGTAGCAACTCGTCCTGCCAATCACCGAAAACACAATATGGACGAACGCTGTGCCAGGTCAGTTACCGGCCCTCACATTCCCCGGGGCACCGTCCTGATAAATTTCAGGGTATATGTCCTTTCCAATCAGGAGGGCAGGTTTTGCAATCGAAAATAAACCCTTCCTAGACCCTACTAAAATGGACAATACCCGAAATTCGAAAAAAAAAGGTGGACAATACAACGAACAGTCAATTAATAGCTAGCACCAGTTGTAAAAAATAGGCAACAACGGAATCATATTTTTCTTGTTCTAATGTCTGCAACCTTTCTGGAGAAATCGTTGCAGTTTCTTCTTCTACCCCCCTCCCCCCCCCCCACAAAAAAGGTGACTGATAACTGAAGCCACACGAAATCAAGATATGCCACCGCTTATGCAATCCTTAATACCATTCGGGCAAAATATCGGCCGATAATTCACCTTCGACAGATCCCGGTAACCGTCGGGATGTTCCATAGGAACCACCCCGACGGCAAACCGAGGCCATTAAACGTGATACGGTGACCAGAGAAGTGTGCCACGGCCGGCGCTTTAATAAAACTTCTCGGCAAACATCTGTCCGCGATGTAAACATTTGCCGCTTCTGTCCGTAAGAAACCAACGCACAACGCTCGCTCGCTCGCTCGCTCGCTCCCTGGGCTGCCCACTCTCGTTAATTGACTTGATTAGGCCAGATATGTTCACAAGATTTCTACGGCGTAGGCTGCCGACAAAACGAAGCCACACAATTACCTACTAATGTAATTAGCAAACCTGACCAGGCACACACCATCAAAACGCAGCCAAATACAAATCAGTGGAACAGATTGCACCTGCCGCATGGCAAACTTCTATAAGTGCGGTATGGTCGGGAGGGGATCCCCCAGCCAAACAGTGTGTGTGTGTGTGTGTGTGTGTTCAAAGATATATATATATATATATATATATATATATATATATATCGCACTCATATATATATATATATATATATATATATATATATATATATATAGTGGATATTCTAGGAGGGTGTACATCCTCCAATACCCCAACCTTTAGCAGAGAAGAAACACAGCCGACGTCACATCCGTTCATTATACAGATAAACCAGTGTCAACGATTGAGTTACTACGCAAGACTTAATTATCAATGTTAAACCCGGGAAAGGAAAGAATCTTAGATAAACAGGTCAGACCCTTCCTCTTCCTCTAGTCGGTAGCGGGTTGGAGGAAAGATCACTACCACCTGAGTTCGAATCTCGGCGCGGGCATATCTTAGGGTTGTTTCATCTTTGACCTCCCTTCATTACATTTGGAGGTCGCTCGGCCCATCTAGCCTATCGTCTGAACAAAAGTGGCCGTAAAACATCAATCATCAATCATCATGATTCGATGTCGTGTTTCACTAAGCGGTGACCATGACCTTGAATCCATACAGTCGACGGTACGACGCCGACACGGATTTTTCCTATAACCGGAACCAATCAAAATGTGTGTTTTCCACCAAAGATGTGACATGGTGTCAACGCGAAAGACAATAGCTAATGGGGCTACACGCTGAATGGGGTCGAATCCCTGTCCCAAGATGGCTCAGCGGTGAAGCAGTCGACTATGAACCAGTAGGTCCCAGGGACGAATCCATAAACATCCTTTTTGACCTCTAGCCGTACAGCAGTTGTCTTAGCCAGGATTAAATACCTTGCTGGATGGCGACGGATTATCGTGGATTATCTGTCTCTAGTGGTGGATTTAAAACATCATAACAACGCTAGATAACGGGGATGAGTAATGGGGGTATGGTGGAGGGGGGGGGTGTTTGAAGTAAGTTCAAAATACGCGTAAAACTCGTACTGTTACACAAACTGTAAAATCCTTAGAGCAGGGTTTTTCTAATCGAGCCATAAAATAGCGCCATCTTCCAAAGCGTTGACCCACAGATCACTCACTACCACCCGAGTTCGAATCTCGACGTGGGCATATCAGAAGGGTGTTTCATCTCTGACTTCGCTTCATTACCTTTGGAGGTCGCTCGGCCCATCTAGCCTACCGTGTGCACATAAGTGGCCGTAAAGCATCAACCATCAGCAGCATCCAAAGCTCTGCAAGATATTGATACAAACTGGAGTTGAACTGATTTGCTTCACCTCCACACTGGTCGCACACCGGACACGAGGGCGAATGGCTACTCCTTGCAGAACACACATCCTACAAACACAGCTGTAGGCCTGACTCGAACCCATAACCCGACGGCTTGTGTCGCACAGCTTTAACGACTGCTCCATCGGAATGCCCAACAAACTAGCGACCCAGTAGAACGGAACGTTAAACCGGAAATGAGTTGCTACATTTTACGTATACGAGTATCTCTATTTCGGATACAAATCGTATAGAAATATTAATTTCAAATATATTCATGTTAAATGACATCACCATTGATATTTTTCCGCCTCGGCAAAGAGGACTTGCTTTAAGATTGTACATTTTAAGAAGAAAATCCGCCCATTAGAGAAGAGCTGTTTTCTCTAAAACGAAAATCCTCTTCACCCTAATTAGACCAAATATGAGATAATTAATAATTAGTCCAAATCATAAGTCATAAGTCAGATAGAAGTCGAATTAGTCGACTCATTAATTCGAGTACACAAAATGTTGTCTTGACTCATTGCCCGCCTTAAATCGCGACGTAGACCTCGGGGTGGAGGGGGGGGGCCTATTAATAGATTTACCTAGCAAATTGGAAGAAGGGTCAACAAAAACCGACTTTCTATTGAAGCCTTTAATTATAAACATTTTACCTTTTAATTTCGTTTGTCTTACAACTAAATGCGAATAAAACGAATAGGCGCCATCACCATGACGACCAACAATAACAAGAATTAGAAACACTAATAATAATAAAAATAATAATAAAAATAATAATAATAATAATTATTATTATTATTTTGCTGGAGCTACTTCGTGGATAGCGTATTTTTCTTGCGAGTACGTCCAAAAACTGGTAAATAATGGCGGCTATACTAAATACCGAACTAATCCGTGGATAAGGTTGCCATTTGGTGCCAGTCCCATACCTCCCACAAAATACATTGTCCTATCGTCGGTTTCCACCCGAGAAATCATTCCGTGGTGGACAATCCAGGATGTGGAAGGCTCGCCGACGGTTGTCCTGGAGTGCTTAAATTTGGCAAATATTATGGAATTCAGATAATCAGCAATGGATATAAGTAGGCGTATTGATGACACTCGGCAGACAAAGTACTAATCACATGATGGTCAGTTCCCACATCAGCCAATATATTTGTAAAACTACAATAAACACATGTACAAAGCTTAGCGCAACAAAGGTTCTTCTCGTCATATATTACACACGTACGCGCACGCACGCACGCACGCACGCACGCACGCACACGCACGCACCACACACGCACAGACACGCACACACATAAACACATGTACACACACATGCACACACGCACGCACATACGCACACATAGACAATATATATATATATATATATATATTAGATATGGAGGCATAAAGAAGAATGAATAGAATGAATGATAATGAATGAATGGGGATGGAGGGATGATGATTGAGAGAGGGGCGGGAGAAGAGAGGAGACGTATTTTTTTACGTCAGTCCTTTGGTCACAGAGAGAGGTGGCCTCTCTTAATGTCTCGCTTCGGGTCTTTAGGATGAACGGTTGCAGCAAAACTGTGGGGACCACCTATATTGGAATGTAAACGGTTAGAGGACTAATTGGATTAATTAGCCAACTAAATCTGACATAATTTCGACCCGTCACTGTTGTGTTTAGACCTCAGCGATAACGTATCTGGGTATCGGTTTTTGACATCAGCGGGCCTCGAGTACACACGACATTCAATGGCGGCACATTATCTGAGCTAGTTCAATAAAATCTCGTCCAAATGTTAACAAACAGCCGCCAAATCATCGTTTTCTATGACCCGGGCTCTAAATATAGACGTCACAACAAAAGGAGCCTCGCCGCCCGACGACGTATATGTGCGTAAAGTCTTCATCGGAATGGAGGCAGTTTTATTGATGAATGAAACAGCCTTAAGGATATGTCCCCGATCCCGGGATCTTTTTTGTTTGTTTTTTGTTTGTTTGTAATAAAACACTTTCTGATGCGATTTCAAAGTTAATCATATGCACGTCAGCACATTGATGTATGCCCGTGTGCCGTATGTGTGTGTGACCTAATTGGTAGCCTGGCTATCTCTTACAGGTGTTTCATCTATCATGTCCCCGCATTACCTTTTGACGTCGCTACCACGTGCAGAGAGATGATCGTAAAGATCGATATTTATATTAACATTTTAATATAGAGAAATACATAAACAGACAGATAGATAGAAAGACAGATAGATAGAAAGACAAATATATAGATAGACAAATAGACAGACAGACAGACAGACAGACAGACAGATAGATAGATAGATAGATAGATAGATAGAACCACACTCTTAACAGAGTCCAATCCCCCCCCTCCCCGTTAGTCCTCAATGCACTTTGTCATCAATAAGACAATCCTCAGATTACAAATGACAATAAACAATATTCCTCTTCTCCGTCCGGATAATCGGAGCCAGGATTGTGACTCTATACAGGTAAGCG
This sequence comes from Paralvinella palmiformis, assembly GCA_025642065.1. Lineage (NCBI taxonomy): Eukaryota > Metazoa > Annelida > Polychaeta > Terebellida > Alvinellidae > Paralvinella > Paralvinella palmiformis. Next base: position 1,555,316 of record JAODUP010000037.1, on the reverse strand, counting down.
AAGATGAATTATGAAAATATTCTCTTCCCAGCCCATCCCCGCCCGTCACGGGTGTATGGGACCCGCGGGAAACTGGCGATGATGTCGGGCCGGCGATCCGGGGGTAGGTGTGTAGACGGTGGGTGGGCGTGGGATAGAGTGCCATCCTGATGGGAAGCCCTCGCCGAGTATGGGACTTACCCGTCCGGAGACAGATTTTACACCGATTGATTTAGTATTGTTTAACGTCCGTCCGTCAATTGACTAGTTCTAGTGTGTACCAGTTAGACCAGGCTCGTTCTGTCTATGGGCTGATTGTACATCGATATAGGGAGGAGAGACCATCTGGGTGTTCCTGTGTGTCCCGTAACACGTGTTTCAACTCTCGCCGCACCCCACACCGACGGCTGAACATCGGCCGGAGAAAGGGAAGTCGCCCCTCTCCCGCCCCCCCCCCCCTTTTAGGGTTAGAGTTTGACTGATTTATGTGTCTCGGTTTGTTTTGGTTCACCGTCTCCGTGACTAGAACATCTAGACGATTCATCATGATACCGAACAAATACTTTATCTGCAGAAACATGCATTATTTGTGTGTGTGTGGGGGGGGGGTAGATGTTTATTTGTACTGATGATGTTGATGATCAGAGAAAAGAAATAAATAATTGTTCATCAGACGAGATCTGTCTGATATTTGTTGGAAACCCAGGGACACAGGTATAACTGTCAATCAATCAATCAATCAATCAACTCATTCACTCACTAAATCAATCAATCAATCAATCAAATAATGACTCACTCAATCAATAAATCACTCAATCACTCACTCACTTAATCGATCACTCACTCAATCAATCAATTGATCACACACTCACTCATTCACTCAGTCATCCAATCAACCAATAAAATAATCACTCAATCACTTAATCAATCACTCAATCAATTTATCACTCACTCACTCTGTCAATCAATCAATCAAATAATAACTCACTCACCCACTGTACATGCCATATTTACATAATCTACAAGCCCCCCACAACAACACTCACCTTTCAATTTATATATATATATATATATATATATATATATATATATATATATATATATATATAAGTGAATATGTGAGTATTTGTTTGTCTGTTTGTTTGTTTGTCTGCCTGTCTGTCTGTCTGTCTGTCTGTCTGTCTGTCTGTGTGTTCGCAAAACATTATGATAAAAGAGTCATAAACGGCGATAAATGTGACATTAATTAGGTCTATAATTGGGACTATAACTTATTAAAATTCGTTTTTTATTATTATTCTAAACTCTTAATTATAAGCTTTTACGTTTGAGAGGAGCCGTCTTATAAGCTGGTGTGTGTGGTGTGTGTGTGTGTGTGTGTGTGTGTGTTGTGTGTGTGTGTGTGTGTGCGCGCGCGCGCGCTCGTGGAAGGAGAGGGGGGTGATTCATCTCCACAAACAACAGGCCGCTCGCGAATAGAGAGGCAGGGGAGGCCGGGCCAGCACTTGGAATATTCATTCACAAAGCAAACTTTCATCAGCGGGATCATTCACGCTGAGCCTAAATGACGCTGACTCGGTAATTGCAGACGTGTGTTCCGGAGCGACAGAACACCGGAGCAAAGATATTAAATGTTCATTTCGAACAAGCCGGCAGGCGCCAACTTGTGTACCTGCAAGGCTCAGCCTCATGTTTGGCATGTGTTGTTCGGCAAGAAGTTTTTTTCCCTCCTCTCCCGCCCCCTCACTCTCTCTCTCTCCATCCCAGCCGGATCACTATCCGACTTTAACTAAAGTTATAGGGCCCGGATCATGGATTCCTGGCTAATTATCATTGTTTCATGTTAGACGCGTTCCACATGGCTCGCTCGTGTCACATCGTATTTAGATTTACACGCGGCGAGCGAGGCCCGGTTTTTAGCCCCTTCTCGGAAATTTATGGCAAATAAGGATCTCGTAATCAATATGGCGATATTTAATCTCAGATCTGCTTTCGTTCGTTTTTTTTAATGTTTACATTATTAGTGCCTATAACTCGTATCATCTTTTAACTTTAATAAATACCTTGTTTGATATTTAGTATTTATGGGTGTAGGCTTGTACACAGGGACGGACGAACAAATTTATAGGGCAGGGGGAGATTGTGAACAAGAAGATGTATGGATTACCCCTTCGTCCCATTCAATTCATTGTGCCAACCAATCAACCTACGCCTCTGTATATATATATATATATATATATATATATATATATCAGGTAATTTTTGGGCATCAAATAGAATCAGTACTTTTCAAAAACTAGAGGTCTTAAATTAAATGTTAAGAAGGGGGGGGGGCGAAAGAACAAAATATCTTAGTAGTTATAAGATAAGATTCTACCAAATTCTGAGAATCATTCGAGTCTTTACAGTTGTAACTTTTGGAATTTTAACTTATAATGTAGGAACCAGCGGGCATGTGAACTCCTGCTAACTTCAAACCTCTCACACAGACGCACACAGGCACACACGCACGCACGCACGCACGCACACGCACATACAGATTGTTCATTATCATTGCATTCTGACAGGAGAGAAGGTTTTTTTTTAGAGTTGTCTTTGAGCCGTTGATTAAGTTTCCATCCATTTTATGTTATTGATAAAGGTGATAGTTAGAGAAAATATTGACTAAAAAGGTAAACTTTTTTGTTAATTAATTCCTTATGTTTATGATGCCGACAACTAACAGTGCCTACGTGCGTACGCGCGTGCGTGCGCGCGCATACGTGCATGCGTGCGTATCATATCGGTATCCGACGGTTAGAGAACATCCGTCTGTCCCCATAAGACGAACAGAGGATCGATCAGAGAGATAGAGAGATGGGGAGATAGGGAGGGAACATCACCGGCGTACTACGACTGGCCATAACACTTGCTGACCATCGTTCAGATCTTTAGAAATGGTCTGGCATTCTTGGCCTTCATCAACACGTGTTAACGGCTCTCGAAGCTAGACGAAGCTGGCAGGTTTACTAATTGAACGCCACCAGTAAATAAACAAGTGTTGGTACGGATGCCTCTCGTTGTCTTCGACCTGTCATTAACACGACTATAGAGACATCCGTCTTCAAACGGCCGACGAACAGTCCTCGGATGGAATCATTTCGGGGCAAGGGTTTGAAATATAACAAAATGTAAATATTAGGTTATCTGTATGGGAGATAGGGGCCGTAAGGGGATTCACTTTTAAATCGAGTCATCTGGAGGCCATATCTCGTTAGTCCACTCGAACCTCAAAAACGATGTTGATCATCTACACCTCAAGGAATTGTTTTAAAAGTATTGATACACTCATTAATGCACCAGACGCCATCAAAGTTACATAAAGTCCACCGCGAGATAGACACCTGTCACATAGTATCGTATGATGTGTGTCCTTATTTCACGAATTCCTTATTTTATACGATTCATATTTCGTTTTAATCCGAACAAGTTTGCCCTTAGGACGGACATTCATTTGATAGCCTGGTCGTGATTGACTGTCTATTTTGTATATCTATAAGTTGAATAAGTTCGACCTCTTGGTTACCACCAATGGTTCATCAGTCTATATATAGCTGAGTACCTGTAATGTGTTAAATGTATGTTATGTGTAGTGGACAATTTAACAAGAAAACGCCAGCTTTGATGTGTTGTAATACAGGGAGAGATCCCAAGGGTGGCCTATTCACACACACACACACACACACACACACACACACACACACACACACACACACACACACACACACACATTACCAACGAATGTTTATATAATAATACCTATTTTACTCAGATTAACTGTGGGAGGGTCAAAATATATGTTATTCTGAATGCTGGCTGGTATCAATGTTTACTACAATAATATACTATAAACCAACTAAGTCTATCCCCGTATGTTATGTTTGGTCAATATAGACAGGTTTGGGTAACCAGGGTCTGTTTATATATGCATTGACATTTTGTAATGATCTTCAACGAGAAACAGCACACGTATATGCATTCATTCAAGCACACACGCAGGCATATGCGCGCGCGTATGAATCCCAAACACACCCACCCACAGAGAGGGGGGGGGGGTGATGTAGAGCTTTATTACATATATTAGTATGAAGATTATTCGATGTTTTTTTTAAATATTCCCCTGATGAATCGTTCATATATAAAGATCATGAATTTTTCCTATCCGATTCACTACCATTTTTTACACACTTAATCCCCCCCCCCCTCCCATCTCCACCACCAAATATGACAACAAAATGATCCGCTCCGTATTGTTATTTATAAACACTCTTACGAGAGATCTTCATGGCGACACTTCATGTTGTTATGGCCAGAAGCCATTCGGGAGCAACGAGTTCCGAACGAGCATTATATGTCGTCTCGCTATTTGTTTATATAACTCATATTGTTTACATTTCTGAATAACTTGCTGGATGCCTCACTTCGAGGTAACATATCCAAGCTATCCATGCCGAAGTGATAATAATGGCGTCTGGATGTAATCTTCCTCCGTCACTCTCTGACCTTTACCTTGTCCATTTGACAAGCCGGATATGTTTTTATTTGATTCCAAGAAATGTGAGCGGAGTAATGTTTAAATTATGAAGAGGCAATTGAGAGATGGAGTGCCTAGTGTCTGTTTCCGAGCTGCACTCCTTTTTTCGTCCGGCCTCTGTTAGTAACCAGAAGGATATCGTGGACAGCTGAAGCCCTAAAAAATTCGAAATAAATAAATAAAATTCCGTACCGAGTCGACGTACACGACATTTGTAACAGTATATCAGAAAACAAGCCACTCCCCTTTTTGACGTCATATATTCACCGAATTCGCGAAATCCTAGTGTGTGTGTGTATGTGCGTGTGTGTGTGCGTGTGTGGGTGTGCAAAATCGGATAAACTCCCATGCATCTCTACTAGGAATGGTAATCTCGACGGTTGGCAACTTATTGTTCGGCCATAGAGATATTCTGACTGTTATTAATTAATTGTAAATAATTCTTGTTGATCTTATGATGCCATACGTCGTCGGTATATCGGATTGGTTCCCCGTAAAGGCCGTGAAAAACGTCACTCTTTGCCGCCGTCGGAGCAAAGATTAACGTCAATAAAACATTCCGCCATAAATATATATCATTCATCAGTTATGCACACCCCCCCCCCCCCCTCATATTTTGGGGTTCCTTTGTTTAGGCAAGAAATATGCGCTACCATAAACCTCCCCCAAAACAAAAAATTAAATACAAAAATCTCGAGGAAGAGAGCCAAAATAGCCAGTCCCTCATTCGGGATATATGAATGGCTCGGTTTTAGTGGAAGCTCCCAGATGAAGGCTATCGGCGCGCGCCGTTCCGGATAGCTCCCGGAGAATTGCTCCGATCTGGATTATGTCAGCGGCCGCCAGCGATCCCGAAGGTCTGTGGGTCAGACACTCGGCTGGCTCGCTGGTGACACTGTGGCTGGAGTGCGGAGATAGCGTGCGTAAGATCCGGAACGGGCCTGTTTATGTTATGCTGTTTATCCTGGTAAGGACGGGCAGACGACTGGCTGGGGCGGCCGATTGTGAACATTCGCAGATCCTGTACCCAGGCTCCAACCCGGTGGTGATAAGGGATATTTGTCTGAGATTAATGTCGATCCCTAAAAAGGTCTGGAACGTCACGCCGAAGGTTACCGAGTGCGCGCGATGAACTTCCGACAACTGTCACACCGCCGACCTCTCGGGATCGCGGTACGCGGTCTCTCGGCCGGATATAGCCGTATAATTAATCGTTCGAAACAGTTGGATGGCGGATGGATTCAGGTCGCGGAGAGGACGATTCCAGATGAACCACATCTGGTCTGGATCAGCTGACGGCGGCGTCTCCTGGATGTAAACCTACCATTTGTCGGCCATACTATTTATGGAACCGAAAATAATAATAAAAAGGCTTCGCGTCATTCGCGTCGCTTTGCGCGAATAATGTCGCGTGTACTTTGTTTTTGTCGGTGAATCATTTTTATCAGTTTGTAATCGTTGTTTCTTCTGGATTAACTAGTTGTAGGCCAGTAACAACTCATGTGGGTTATACTTATAACCCCCCCCACACACACACACACACAGACTACCATGTGCACAAAAGTGGCCGTAAAACATCAATCAATCAAAACACACACACACGCACACACACTGATATACACATTAATTAAGTTGCTATTACAGGTTGTACGACTTCGGAAAGAATTTCGTTCATAAAATGAAACACTGATGGGTCATGGGACTTTCCGTCGTCACCGTGACGTCACCGAACTCCACAACAATATGATGACATTGTTAAGGTTTGTCATTATTTTTTAAAGAGCGAAGCTGATTTCGTGACACATTCTGGAGGGAAATTCGTTCATTTCCGATCACTGGCTCACGGTTAATCGTCTTAAATTGATCACTCTTCAGTGAGTGCTGATACATATGACTCTTTAATGAGCGAAAATACATATCACTCTTCAGTGAGTGATAATACATATGACTCTTCAATGAGCGATAATACATATGACTCTTCAATGAGCCATGATACATATATATCACTTTTATAGATAACTCAGATGAGCTAACTGTTTACGTGCGGCCGAAAGATGGGGAAGTATACATTAAATTATTGCTGTTGTTGTTTTTGCTGTTGCTGCTGCTACTATTGTTGTTATAATTGTTTGTTTGTTTGTTGTTGTTGTTGTTGTGGATAATATTGCTGTAGTAATGCATCTTAATGTTTAGATAAAGAGCCAAAACTCTATAAACGTCGTCGGGGCAAATTTTAGCAAACATAACATTCTCTGGTAATATTGATCGAAGTGTTGACCAGAGAGAACCATTATTATATTATAATTTTTAATAATAATAATAATAATTATTATTATTATTATTATTTTTATATAACCTTCTCCGCCGGTTAGCTGTTTCCCTCTCAATAAGTGACCATTGTATGTCGCGCCGTTACTTCAACACACAATCTCTATCTAAATAATGGTTTACATTAAGCCGCGATCATCCATTTAATTAGCTTAATATCATTCTCCTTGCTGATGTCGATATTACAATCAGGAACGACCCTACAAGGTCCCAGTATAATTCTACCACTGGAGGGGGATATTACACACACGCACACACACACACGCACGCACACACACGCACACACACACGCGCACACACACTTAACACTTTCATAATTAGATAAGTCACCTAATTTTGTGCTGTGTCCCGCGGGCCCTTGAAGAGCTTCACAACCGCTCAGGTCTTCTTGTAGAGAAACCAATCTGACAACAGATAATACCATAACATTTCACCAATTTTGTACGTAAGAATTCTCCCCAACTGATATATATATATATATATATATATATATATAAAACAATGTCGCTAAGTCCTACACTGCCAGTGAGCTAATGGACATAAATAGAGGTGCTTCAGGTTGCGGGTTCGAATCCATCTCGTAGCTGTTTTTGTGGGATTTGTTTCTTTAAAGAATGACCCCTCGGAGACATGTCTCAGGTGTGATCGGTGACGAGGCTAATTAACTCAACGCAACATTAACAAGTACGAAAACACGTAAATAACAATGTTCCGTATCGATTTGGTTAAGTTGCTGCCCCTAAGTTCCAACTCGTCCACGGGTTCCTGTTTTCGAGTCGTTTCAGAAACGCGACAAATGCGACTATACAGGTTTCGTTTTATTACCGATCGCGGTTTCCTTATTAAGAACAAAATATACGTCATCTATCTTGACGTGAACCATTTGTCAGTCGCCTACAATAGACGCTGTTTTAATCTGACAGACGGTTTAGACAAGACGGCACCACCAACGACTGCCGTGGCAACGAGGCCGGGCTAACCTTTGACCCCTGCGCCGAGAACTTGCGTGCCGGTCAACCTCGAAGCCAATCTAGGTGAGGTCAGAGGTGGCCAAGGTGGGGGTTGGGCGGATTATTTTATCATCGGCGGCGTCGTTTACGGTTGGCCTTAAAGCGATAAACATGCGCGTATCGAAATAGTGCCGGCTGGCGCGCCGATCCCGAATAAAGCGACGAGTAGTGGTGCTTCAGTAATCGGCGGCCATATGGTAACATGTGCCGAGTGGTGCTAGAATATCGAGCAGACGATAAACATTGGCCCAATCCGATCAACGACAGACCGCCTTCTCTGGCGCGCAATGGCCGTCGGTGAAGAGGCCCATATGATGTCGAGTTATCCGCGCCCTCGTCCATCGCCTGGTGCCCGCTGACTGTACTCAGCCTGTGACATGAGGGTCTCCTCCTCCTCACCTTCCTCATGGCATGGTCTAGTTTGGTCTAGTTTGGTCGAGATAAACCTTTGTTTTCTCCGGTTGGGGCGAGACCAGGCCGTAATAGTATAACCAATGTCAAACTAACGTACGTTCATCGACTCGGTACAAACAAACAAACAAACAAACAAACTGCGACTGTTTACGATCTAAAGAGCAACATTCTTTCGATGATTAACCTCTTAGAGCGTCGTTGTTCTAAAGACTTTCTATTCGGCCCTACTTTAATCCCGCAGTTACGTCATCTACACGAGAGAGATCACTATTTCTTTCATCTAACCAGATATTCGTTCCTATCCCAGCCGACGAGTCAGCCGGTGAGTGAGTGAGCGATAGACTAGTTGGTAAATAGCAGTATTCTATCTATTAAGATATTATGATGTGTCTTCTTTAGTACTGACGTTTCTTATTGTTGTTGTGTATTATTGTTTTGTTGTTGTTGTTGTTGTATTGTTCTTGTTGTTGACTTGTACGAAATGCTTTCCCCTTGAAAGTACATGACGAAGTTACTGCATCGAACAAGTATGCCACTTGTGATAATTATTATTATTATTATTAATAAGTGAGTGAGTGAGTGAGTTAGTGAGGGGGGGTTAGTGGAGGGGAGTGAAATGAGGGGGGAGTGAGTGGTATAAGTATGGGGGGTTTAAAATAAATTTAATTGTTTTAACAATTAGAAAACGACTTACTGAATAAATAAGAGTTTAAACATGTTGGATGTTGTTGTTTGTTGTTGTTGTTGTTGCTGTCGTCGTTATTGTAATAGTAGATGGTTTTGGCCAGTGAGTGGTCGCTTTAGTTAGATTTAATTTTTGGCTAGGACACACTGGGATCCATACCTGATGCTGGAGATGTGGAACGCAGCGCGCTAGGAAATAATAATAATAATATTAAAACTACAGCAAAACCCCTAATATGATATTTTATGAAAACATAGTTAGGAATGTTAGACCATGAATATTATTTATACACTAAAAAGGAATCATAAAGAGGTAAGTTTAAGGAAGAGATTTTCAAGTTTTTCAAGAGATCTTGTACACATACTCGACATAAACCTGTTCCACAAACTGAGAATTGCTACGCTAAATACACAATCATCATTTGACACAGGTACTTAAACCAAAAACACAGGTATATACACCCAAAACACAGGTACTTACACCCAAAACACAGGTACATATACCAAACACAGGTACTTGCACCGGACACAGGTACTTACACCAGACACAAGTACTTACACCAGACACAGGTGCTTACACCAAACACAGGTGCTTGAACCAAACACAGTTACTTACAATAGTATCTGACTGGATGATGTTAAACTTTGGGATGACTTTCTAATGGACAAGATATCACACCGATGTTCAGGTAGACTATCAATGATCAAATTAGTAAAATTCTGAAAAGGATGCATTGTCTCACCTGTAATTAATCTAGTGTCGGAAGAATAGAAGAATAGGGGGTGGAGATTGGGAGTGATTATGTTTTATGGGAGTTAAAACAGTATATGCGAGATATAGCAAAGGCATGGGCCACTAGTAACAAGTGTTTATTGTGTCTAGAATGGTTTTAGACAGTGGATGTTCTCCAGATGGCAGTAGACAGCTCAGAATGTTCATTCACATTAATACAAAAGTAGACTTTTATGGGTAATGAAACATTCGTCAATAAAGAGCTTTTAGCTTTTCAATTTTAGCATATACTGTGTCGTCCAATATATCAGAATCCAAAATACACACACACACACAGAGAGAGAGAGAGAGAGAGACACACACACACACACACACACACACACACACACACACACAATATATATATATATATATATATATATATATACATACACACAGAGACACACACAGAGAGAGAGAGAGAGATAGGAGAGAGAGAGAAATGATATTGAACACCATATTCAAGGTCAATGAGTTATACATTGTATTATAAGATGTAACAAGACATGTGCCATAAAATAAAAATCATAATCTATCATTCTACGAGAACACTGTT
>JAODUP010000037.1:1450000-1540000 GCA_025642065.1 Paralvinella palmiformis | reverse complement strand
CGAAACCTTCTTTGCTTCGATGGTATGTCGCACTAATGATGGACCGTTGTTGATCCGGATTAACGGAGGATAAGTCGAGCACTGACATATTCTGGATTGCCAGGATTCTCCAGCAGCGATTTCTATAAACAATGAGCGAGGTTTTTGCGGATATCAAGCCACTGAAACCTCTAATCTGTCTACGAGATCTATCAAGTAAGTGCACCCTGAGTAATCTCTGTGTGTGTGTGTGTGTGTGTGTGTGTGAATTGAAACACTACCTGATGACTGGTCAGTACACCTGTCTGATAGAAATCTAGTTGTTCTTCACTGAGGGAATGAGGGACGTAGACTCTAGGTCTACTCAACAGTTCGAGAAGGAAGAGAGGCCAGATCATGGCAGAGGCTGAGATGGTTAGATCTAGAATACCGTTAGAGATCTAGACTAGATCTAGATCGATGCAGCATATTACGCTTCACTCAATGTGATCGTTCTTGGAGGGGATGATTGTTGTGTGACTTCCTCAACGATAAAACGGGATCCTTCCATCTAGATCTAGGGATACCTGTGTCAGTGTGTCGATCGTCGAGAACGACGTCTTTGCTCCTGCGCGAGAAAACGATTACGAGTACGCCAACGGGATCCAGCTAGTCGTAGATGCTGTAGTCTATATAACGCCATTGTAGACTCTGGACAATAGCTGACGCACGACGAATGCGATGACCGTTCGTTTAGAAGTGTCACCCGTTAATCAGCTTAGACTTATTAGCCTTAGGCTTAAGGTTCCTTTTTTACTGGATGTTGGTGTCGGTGTTTATCATGTATGCTGGTTTGTCAACAACAATGGCCAGATTTGAGATTGAAATGATGGCCAGACCATCTATCATGTGAAGTATTTATGACAGCAATTGGTTGACTCATCGAAACTATATAATCACTTGATGCCATTTTACAGCACGGCGTTACGCGCGCTGACAATAACACAATCACTATTACCTAGAGGCTAGAGGGGTCTATATTATATATAGATAGTAGACCACAAGCTATAATAATATTAGTCATAATGTATTGTCAGCTTTTTTTTAAATCACCCGTACGTTGTACGATCTAATTTACATTAACGATGTAAAGTTATGGTAATGTTTTTTCCATCGCGATATATCATGGTCTATAGTGGCTCGGTGACTAACAACTCGCGCGCACGCACACACACACACACACACACGCACACGCACACAACACACACACACACACACAGCCTCTCTCTATCTCTCTCTAGATCTACCTCTCTATCTGTTTTGACGCAAGCCAAAGCTTTCCGATGCTGGTACTGTGGGCTAGTTGTGCGTGTTCGTTTGTTTTCGGGGTTAACCCGTAGATAGATGAGTACAGATTCAGGTGAGGGACTGGTTGTAAATATTCAACCCGGATATGCAGATTGGTGGATCAATTATATTACTGCTATTCAGTCGATTGTTAGCGCGTTTTTGTTCTTGTCGAGTTTTTAAACTCGATTTCTGATCTATTATTTATTTTCTCATAAAAGCCCAAAGTATACTCGAAATAGTTAGGTCGCAATTCGTTTTTACCTTAAGTTATTTATGCCAATAAAGTTTAGTTTGATCATTTTAGACGATTCCAATGAACCCGATTCGCTAACCACCTCTATGGCCTAGTGGGTATAAGGGTAGCACTTTCCTACTCATGGTTATGCTGTGCGTGAGGGCGGAGGTTCGAATCCAGGCCGTGGCACTATAGTACGGGGGAGCTTTTCACCCAACCAGGCAACGGACAAGGTTTTTCTCCGCCGAGTATGCCATCTATTGTAAATTCAATTTTTTTTAAAGAATTAGTCCCCGCCGCGAAGCAGTTAATTACAGACCGTAAGCATCTTCCTAATTTGAGGTAGCCAAGTCAGGTAAAAAAACAGCCAGTTCGGCCATTATTATTATGGTCTGTTTAGCGGAAGATATTAGTAATAAAAGCAGCAGTTGTTACGTCAAACAGAAACAGACTGACGCCGCTGTAACCTTGTAGAAACGCGGCAAGTTCGGCAGAATAATACTAGGTGCCGTCCCTACCGAGATATGGGCAAGTTCGGGATGACCTTCGGTTTTGTGGAATGGAAAAACAAAACCCACGACAACACGTCATCGATCCCGTGAAACTCTGGACCGACGACGTAATGGCGGGATATCAGATCATCACCATCTGAAATCGGGTCATGGATGTCCTCGGGGCATCTTTGCCGAAATACAACGGGGGGGGGGGTCTATCATTTAGCCGGCAGCTTTCTCTTCCCACCTGGGACTGCTGCAGTGGCTGTTATCTCACCTGGTCTAATGGTATCTCACCTGGTCTCTATCTGGCACGGTGTGTCTATAATTGACTGAAACATTTCGCTTGTAAATGTTGCCCAATTTTACAGCCAACAACGTCGAGTGAAACTGTTGTTTTGTGTTGATGATGTTGATGATGATGATGATTAGGATGGAAATGAGCATGATCGCTGATGACATACCATCGTCGATGTCATCATCACATACTTTCAATAATGGTTATTCAGCTGACATCAAATGCTCGCTTATTATTATTATTATTATTATATTTCATTATGTTTTGTTCGACAAAACATCTGCTCGCTGTTTGACAAAACTAACGAACAGACGAAGGGGACTATGCACCTGGTGTGTGTGTGTGCGTGTGTGCGTGTGTGCGTGCGTGCGTGGGTTCGTGCGTGCGTGTGTGTGTGTTAGCAGTGCTTATACCGGCATATAACGCAATTACGGCGTTTAAATCGTATTCCCACATACGACATTACAGCGCCGTCCCGTGTGCATTTTCTCACCAGATAAATTATAAATGAGCGATTTTCCGACGTAACAATGACGAGTCTCTCCTCAGATATAAATATTATTATTTATCCCATCCGCCCTCTCATCGAGCTCCTCCGTCTTCTCCGCTACCCCGTTCCTCCCCCCCCCACATCATCCCTTCCTCCTCCGCCCCCTCCTCGTCCAGATGATTCGATGGCCCTTTGTTTCCGGTTCCGACACCAGAAGGTGGACCTGATCGAATTAAGCGACGCCAAAACCAGCGAAAGATGATACTGGCTTTAGTTAATGGCGAAGTCTGCCACCGACCACCGGAACCTGTCCAATTCCGATATTAAATCTTTCGTGCACGCACACACACGCTCACACACACACACACAGGGAGAGAGAGACAGGCAGACAGACAGAGATCGCCAGCCTTCGGTTGAATCGAACAAACATCTGGTCAGTAGACCGACGGACACATGGCATATTATTGTAGGCACTAACAGAAGGCATGGCACTTGCCCATTACGAGGCTCGTTCACTCGTAACACGAGTTCTGTCGACGATAACCGGCCAGCCATAACCAGCCAGCCAGCCGTCCAGATGGTGGCTGCCCGGCTGCCATCGTCGGCGAGAAACATTATATTTTGGCGCACGATTTGAATAATTAAATTACCGAGTGAATCATAAAGCTGAAGACAAAGGAATAACGCCACCTAGTGTTGTGTGGCGTTATGATCGGATTGGACGCATCTTCGAGTTCCATCACTTCCTGTCGCTGTCTGGCAATAAATTTCCCGATCAGCTTTGTCGGAGTCGAATTGTCTTTGGAGTCCAGCAACTGGTTTGACGGACAATGATAAATAGATGTATTTATTCAAATTTTCCGAAATTTAGAGATGACTCTCGTCCAAAGCGCCCAATCCACCAACCCCCTTTGCGCCCAGCGAAATGCCTCCTATGTCAATGACAGATTAGACAACTTGACAACAGATGTCCGTACATCTGCTAATCTTCTGCCTTTAAATTACGGCACACAATATTTCGCCGTCATCAATACTAACTGTACTCGGAGTACCTATTGCGGGTAAAACTCGGTCAACACGCGCATAGTAACGTATGGGTTGGTATTCGTTCGTCTTCTCGTGATGTTGATTGACGTTTGACGGCTACTTTTGTGCACAAGGCGGGCTAAATGGGCCGAGCAACCTCCAACGGTAATGAAGCGAAGTCAAAAATGAAACACCCTTCAGATATGCCCACGCCCAGATTCGAACTTAGGTGGTAGTGATCTGAGATTCAACGCGCTGCCAGTTAGACCACGGAGGCGCGCATCTACTAACAGTGCGCGTGTGTGTGCGCGCGCGGTGTGTGTGTGTGTGGCCGGCCTCCAGCCAATCCGTGCCGTTCGTTCGTTCGTTAGCCCAAGAACCCCATCTGGATGGGATCGATCTAATTGTCATATTGTTTTGTCTAGTTTAACAATAATGGCTACATCGTAGGGTGGCCATACAAACCGACGCCACACCGGACCCCATCTGGTAGGCGTTAGTCATATAATTCCGGAGACAATTGGTCGCCATTGTGCCGTGGAAGCGGCTAATTTTGATGGCTCCAGATGAAGCACATGGTGCCATTCGTGTGTGTGTGTGTGTGTGTGTGTGTGTGACTATATGCGGATCTTCTGGATTCGCGCGCACCATACTATGACACCGACCACGCGTCAATGTTATTAACGTTGGCTGGAAATTGAAGGGTGCGCGGGGGGGGGGGTTTAAGGGGCTCGGGCGGGTACTAAGGGGGGGGGCGTAAACTTGGATGACGGCAGGATCCGCCTTACAGCTCGGAATAACTGCCTCAACACACAGGTGTGATTACGTACCTAATGACGTGAATAAATAGGTTTAGCACCGTGCCGTCCAGCTGGTGTATAGACCAGGTGGTGCAGTTGGTCGGCCGATAATACACGTCCCAGTTCCGTTATCTCACAGATATCCAACAAAGCACTGATCGGTAAATCATTATAATATATGATAATTATTCCTAGCTTCCCATTTTTGGTTTTTCTGATAGCCACACACACACACACACACACACATATATATATATATATATATATATATATATATATATATGTGTGTGTGTGTGTTCCCTCCCCCCACTTATATATATATATATATATATATATAATCAGAACATTCTCTAGCTGTTATACGCCATCTGTGTTTCTGCACAGGCGCAGATAATGCCGACCAGTCGACAGATGTAGTACTACAACTACTACTACCACTATTACAACTACTATATTAGCATTCGGTCGTAATGTTTTCTTCTTTTTTCAATATATTTCCGTGTTTGTGGTTTTTTTCCTTCAGGTGTCTCATAAATCCAGAGCAGATGTGTTTATATCTAAGCGGCGTTTAAAAAATAACCTGAGACCCCCCCCCACACACACACACACAGACAGACAGACACATACGAATTAGGTCACAGGTGGCCACCAATTTTAAATGCTCATGTGATGAACTCCAGACGTGTCAGTGCCATTTCTCCCACCAGGTGGCAGCATATTGCGATACGGCCGAGACCGGGTGGCCTTTTTTTGTGGCCCGATGGAAGCCGTTTGCGATCCGTTTTCCGGCCAATCGAACGTCCGCCCGATTCCGCTTCCGAACTGACCCCGTCGTCGCTTCCGTCGCGCGGCCGAGCGCTCGCAACGCCCATGCCTAATGGGAGCAATTAGACCGGAACTGACCTGTCTGCGATGTTGTTGCTGGTTTGACGTAGTAGCAGGTGGGTTGGGGACTCTGCGGAGTCGCATTACGCGATGCTAGCAGATGGTCTGAAACAACTCACCCCCAACACACACACACACACAACACACACACACACACAACAGAAATATCACAATACAGACAATGGCCACGGAAACAGAAGTCAACATCTGCTCAGTCAGCTGCTGTTACTGTTGTTGTCATTTTGGCCAAATAGTGTCCGCTTTTCGGAAAATTTCTCGCGTGGCGCTCGGTGGCTCGCTTCAGATGTTGATCGCATAACGTTGTTGTTGTTATTATTGTTGTTATTGTTGTTTATCGTTTATTTCATCGCTAATGACCTAGTCCATCCTTGACCTGGCCCCGTTGCTGATCGAGCTTCGCTCTTTCCCCGGCCCCCAACGCCTCCCCCGTATATTCCCTCCCGTGCTCGTCGACGATGACGCGGGGATTCGTTTATTGCTCGTTATCGCCCGCAGGACGACACTAACACTGACCAAACAGGACCACGGCAACGACATCCAAATGGCTGTTGATCGAAATGCGATCTTTGATGTGGCCCCGCACCTGGCACAGGTGACAAGTGCATCTGGGGCGGTAACCGAGTTATGTCGCCCGATGTCTTCACGTCATAATTACATTTGATTACACGTTAGCGAGCTAGGCAAATTGTCAGATTAAATGTTGGCTTTCTCTCGGGAGATAATTGCTCCCAAATTACCTGGAGGAGATACGACGTGTTAGAAGAGATCCTGGCTGCTTTTGTTGTTGTTGTTGCTGCGATGTTTTCTGGTTGTTTTCCTCCGCCAGTCGTTTATATGTATGTACACGGAGGTTTCTCGCGGCGTCAGATGGGCGGAAAAAGGATATATAAATAGGGTGAAGCTCAGTAATTATTTCCTTATTATATGTATAAATATATAAGTACACACCCATGCGTGCGGACACATACATACACGCACGCACGCGCGCGCGCGCGGGGGCATGGACGACCCCCGCGAAAGCGTTAACACGGGCAATATAATGAACTAGACATCAGGGAGGGGGCTGATGTACAGGGAACATCGTGTGAATACACATGTGAAGAAAACCCCCCAATACATCCCCCCCCCACACACATACATACATACATACACACACACATATACGCACACATACGCACACACCTGGCTCATCTTTTTTGCACACGCACACATATACGCACACACCTGGCTTATCTTTTTTGCACACACACACATATACGCACACACCTGGCTCATCCTTTTTGCGTGTTTTGTCCTATCTGAGTATCAAACTTCGTCTAAACACACACGCCGCAGTCACCTGTCGTCTCCTATACAAGTAGCCCGGCCAACCTAAATTACAAACAGTTACAGCTGTGAAGCCTATTTAACGTAGTGTATGTGCGTGTACTAATTGTAACAGGTGTTTGATTGTCAGCTGATAATCAGCGCTAATTCCGACTAACAAATAGCGCCAGGTGTGCGGTTACATATATATATATATATATATATATATATATATATACAAACATTTAACCATCACCGCCCCGTTTATTTGCCGAATATATCATACCGGTTTATTTTTGTCGTCTTTACGTCAACGCCAAACATCCCGGTGTCACTTTTAGAAAAGGAGGAAAAAACCAGAGTAAATGCCACGAATAATATTTGCTCGTACAATTTGTTAAATATTTTTGATCGCCACGCCATTTTTTTAACGGTCGGAACAGACAGTTGTGAAGCAGACTATTCCCTCGGAATGTGTGATTGTTCGTTGTGGTCTTCAAACGTTTTTTTTTTATTTCTGGAGGAAGGACATACTAGCTTCGGTTTAAGTATCGGGACTGAGAAATCTACTTTATTCCGACTGAAAATCCCAGCCAGTGACGTCACGCCCTTGTCGGGGGGGGGTTCTTGGAGAGAGAAATGCGAATTTTGATAACTTCCAGCCACCGCCGCATCAGATGTAGCATTTCCGGTTGTCGCGCTGTCGGGCGTTTGGCTTGTGTTATTTAGACGATCGACATTAACAATGACACTTCTCAGAGTGTATGGCATTTCGAAGCACCGTTTTGACGCCGCTCGGCTGTTTGTGCGCGTGCGCGCCGTCCGTCCGTCCTCCATCTTGGTTACGCGATAAACAGACGTTGAACAAAAGGGCTGTATCGCGATTAATTAATTTATCCTATTAGCCTCGATGTCTCGGTTTATACCGAGTCAGGGGGTCGACTTAAAACTTCTCTGATATATCGTCTTAATTATCTAAGTGTAGCGTGTGCATATGGCCCATATATCGAGTTCATTTACAATTACCACCCACTGTAAACAAGGATATTGAGGCAGAGAGAGAGAGAGAGAGAGAGAGAGTTAAGTGAGCCTCTACCCCTGAGTGGGCTGGCTATTATCAAGTCTTTCCGTCGGTTATGTTACTTGGCCTTTTCCAAAAGCACTCGATGGAATTTGAACAGTTCAAGTAGTCTCGGCTCCAGTGTGGCTATCTTAACGGCGAGACAACGCCCCGGAATTCTGGCGTTTTGGCTGTTATACGGTCGGCACTTGACGCCTTTTTGCCGAAATTCGGATGCCATCTGGCCGCGCGCTGCCCTGCCCTGCCCTGCCCAGCGTCCGGCGGCGGGTGTTTCGATCTGCGTCATCTGCTGCCGAATCTGTCCCATCTGTGCGTCCGACGGTCGAACGAGGAAACCTCGTCGAATGGGAGCAGACGACCAGCCGTCGGCGATTTCGTCCGGAAACAGAAGATACATTCAAATCCCGGAAATTAATTGACCAAAATGTGTCAAATCAATACGCTATGATCGATTAAGGAATTACAATATGTGACAGGGGGCCGTATAGGAAATCCAGGGTTGCTTATCGATCGCCATGGCAACACACAATAAGCGATAACAACATATTTTAACATATATTCATAATAACATCATTTATGTAAACCATTGTTTCCTACAAAAAAGGTCCATTAAATACAGGTAGGATGAGGCGGTATTCAATTGAGCAACCAATGCCTCATGTTAAATAAAGTCAACAGTATCTTTTCGCTCGCAGATTTATATTGAAAGAATTTGGGGGGGGGGGGTAACGGTTGGCACTTTCTCTCAAAATTAATCACGATTCATATTTGTTAGGCAGACCTATCTAATACGTATCCCCATCCACCTGGTAGAGGCTTGTACAGCATCTGGATCTCACTCTCTTAATAGATCTGTCAGGATCCAGATGTTTAACAGGTCATTGCTGTCAGCTGCAGTATGCCTACATCCTGCTGCCGGTTCATCAATCAGTTACCTTTTGTGGAAACATATCGATTTTTGCCGTTCGGACATAAAAAGGCAGGCAATGAAATAACCCCCCGACAGGTGTGTGTATTGAAGCCATTACTTCACTGGGGTTTTTTTGTTGTTGTTGCGAGGATAAGAAAGCGGAGAGGGGGAAAACCCAGACCCTCACCACAAAGGTACCAGAGTTTACTGAGGATCTTCCATCATGCCGAAGAGTGACATATACGAACTTTTATAACTCTGCCGGTGCTTAAAGGCGTGAAGTGAGGCTAAACATGGAAGGCGGCGGAAGTGGCCGGGTTTTTAAAAACGAGGGCGAAAAATCCAGAATGTTGTTAATGTACCACATGCTGTAGTCCAGATGTTACACAAAAGATCCCTGGCACCAGCCAGTGTTTACTCTGGCTCTGTACCGTCCGACGGGATTCCTACAGTTATGCCATCACTACTTGATCTTGATCCCGTTAACTCCGCTGATCCCGGTCTACTAATACTAATAGCTCCCCGCCGGGATCGCTCGTGTCTGTTATATCACTTAGCGTTCTGGATCCACACAGAAAACACTTTTCCACTATGGATCTCAATTGAGCATCGGCGGAGCTTCATTACGCCGGGGATGAGCAGAATCGACATCCCATCCGCGATTGAGCAATTATCGTGTGTATGATTTTCAAGTTTCTTACCCCGAGACCAGACATATACAAGAATCGCCAACAAAGAATATACTGGATTTCTACGATGGCGCCGAGAGGTTTCATTGCTTCTGTGATTCGATTATGGGGAACTTTTTAATGTTGTGTTTGATTAATCACGAAACACCTGAAGCCTTTCACGGGTTATTGTTCGATTTGTTTTTTATATCAAGTGTTCTGGATCACCCGCCCTCGGCCAGACTTCAATTTTCCTCTTCCACTCAAGGAGAAGCAACATTTCTTGCATATTTTGCCAGACAAAAACGTCCAAGTGTTTGACATCGGCTCCATTCTAATAACCACCCCCCCCCGCCCCGCCATTCACTAATTGGTAAATTTTCGTCCGCCTCAACAAACACTGAGGGCCACAACGTGGCGTGCTATTGTTTATTGTTGGTGTGCATGTGATGAAGTCAGCGCGAAAAGGTAAAGAGGCGTTTTTAATCCCGAGCTTCAATATTTACGGAGGCAGATTTTTTAATTGATAAACACACTGGTTGGGTATTTCTCTGGCACTAACTGCACCAATTGATTGTGTTTACCTTAGCTTTGCTTGATTGCCTCTCAGATTCCTGTATATTTTGTTCTCGGTAAGGCGGAACAGGATTTGTTTGAAAGAGAAATCCGCAAGGTTGCCATGCCGAGAAGTTGAAAAGAGGTGATTTCTGTAGGCTGCACCCGGAGAACGCTTTGATTAGGGATGAAAGTTGGGATGGCAAAAACGAACATCGCTCGGTCTGTTATTTTAACCCGCTCTTTCAATAGCCGTTAAAGGGCCATAGCATTAATTACGCTGCAGCAAAAATACCGCATTGGATACATAAACTGCCCGTTTTAAAATAGGAAAGATTCTTGTAATTTTCTGGGTTTAAATAAAATAAAAATTACAATTTAAAGCCATTCGCTGGTCGAATGCTGGCCCTGGTCCAATCGCCAGGTTCGTGGTCAGCCAGGTTGTTACTGCTGGAGGGGGGGGGGATGATGTCGTTACTGGTTAATGATGGAAAAGCTGCGAATGACAACAACGCACAAAGTGTAACATATTGATCCGTGACAATCACCCGATGGCAGAAACTCTGGTGAATGGGCACTTGTCAAATAAATGGGTAGAATGGCGGACGATACGCGGACGGGCTAGAAGAAACGTCCAAAGCTTTGTGTTTGCTTTGATTGTATTTAACGGGGTCGTCGGAATGTGACATGATTCCACTGGGCTCTGTTATCTCATTAAAACAGCGCTGTATCTGCTGCCGCCAGCAGCCGATGTCGGCCCGCACACCGCAGCAGTTCGTTTACATTCGCTAGGCGGCAGCACACTACACTGCCTCGTTCGTGCCGCAATCTGGCACGAAATATATCAAACTGACGTCCATTTAACGGAGTTGATCTGGCCGATCTGAACATCCATCTAAGAAATGAGCAAATACGCGACGTTTACAAATCTGATGTAATTTGTTGCGACTTTGTGGGCGAGGGGTGGGGTTCGGCGGGGGGGGGGACTTCGTCTTAGATGATAATTTGGAGATTAAAAAAGTACACGTGTCTAATTTCTCATACGGCTCGAAATCACCAATCATTCATTTTACGATTGGGAAGTGACCAGATGGTAATGACTTGGAGGTATGCGGAAATTATTGTTTTACTTGCATTTGGACGGGCTCATAACAGGCACCAAATTTCCCCCCCCCCCCCCCCTCGCAACAGCCAGCAGCCAGGTTACACAGGTCCACGTGTATATCCGAGTCCGAAGTAGGTTTTTACGGGGGGAGCCGTATTTTGGACTTGAACTCTGCCCAGCCTGTGGGAATTCATCTGGAATAAGCACATGCTTGAGTGGACTGCACTCATGTTCGGTACTTTAATTCGACTCGGTCAGGAGGAGACATTCTGTAGAGCTGTCAGACAACGCAGATCGACCTCATTGTCTGAGAGTGAGAAAGTTTTAACTTTGACCTGACCTGACCCGGCCTTATTCCCGTCAAGAATCTGGTGCAGTCCTCGCTCGGCGGGCACTTGCTCGTGGATTGGAATTTCATTGACGGACGGGTACGACATTAGGAGAATCTATGAGAGCTCGTCCTGTTTTTGAAGGTGATAATGAATATTGGCAATAATCAGTTAATAACAGTGTGTGTGTGTGTGTGTGTGTGTGTGCTAGAGTTTTCTGGATATTTTGTCTTGATTGTTTTTTAATTTAATCCAGATTATTTGCATAGTTCTTCTTTTACGAATTCTGATTAGTTCTTGATCAGCGTACACTAAACTTATCTTTACTACAACCTGTCTTAATATATATATATATATATATATATATATATCTTGTAGTTCAGGGAGTATCCCCAGGCTGTCGCTTGTTTGGCACAGCCTGTATATATATATATATATATATATATATATATATACTCCGTGTTCATAACTTCCCCCTTCCCTACTAAAAATGGCCCCAAACCAGAAAGTAACTTTATAGACCCCGTTTTGTGCCATGTTGAGATGGTTCTAAAGATGGCCTCAATCCAAACAGGTTTTCTTTTAATAACAAACACATTGTACATCTCCGGATAGTACACCGTTTGACAAAAATATTCAGGTTAAAATGAACTGCGTAATTATATGTTTTGCGCCGTTGCAAGCAAATTAGTCGTTACGACAACGGATACTTTAATCCAATTAGCCATTTGTTCCCGTCTCAGCAGCAGTGCTGCCATCTGGAGTGAATGTATACCAATCATAAAGATATGCGACGACAGCAGACCTTTTGCCCGTCAGTCATCTCGTCAATCCCGTCAACATTTAGGCAGCTAGATGAAAACAAAACACCGTGTAAGAAAGTCGTTGATTAATACAATAAGGACACCGCTGTCTGGCTACATGTCTTGTATGTAATCGATTTTTTTAGCACAAGTCGACTAGCCCCTTCAATCCAGACAAATAATTTGATGTTAATGGGGCAGGTGTGTGTGTGTGTGTGCATGTGTGTGTGGTATGTGCGTTCACTTTCGTTGGAAGGAAAGCCACGTGTTTTGAATTTCTCCCTCAGATTCGGTGTTTTCATTTCCTAACCCGTCTTCTATGTGTTGGTAGCTAAGTGACAGCTGAGTATTGAAATGTGAACGATGGTGTCGGTGAAGTATTTTGTTTATAATGCGATTGATTTATCAGCATTAAGCTAAAAATTCTAGCCCCCATCTGCGATGTTTTGGAAACGCCAGCTGCTGTGTGCTCTGTTAATGCAAACATTTTTTTTATAGTTTGCTGTACTCCCAATCCGCACTCATCGCGGATCGTCGGAGTAAGGTAGAACTTCCTTTTTTTATCAGCACATTTTGGATCCGAGACGTGGTAGTTTCAATAGAGTGGTGGTCTTGTTGGGGAATGTATCGGATTGTTTTATAGAAATGGTTGCTTTCGGTGGGAATTTGATTACCAATGAGTTTTCAGCTGTTCACACACATACACACACACACAGAGAAAGAGAGAGAGAGAGCTATGTATTTAAACCGTATCATCTAGATTGTAAACAAACTATCACGTGTTCGACAAACCCCTTGCCAGGTAACGTTTTAGCCACAGACCAAACCATTATCCACTTAATTGGGTCGCTCTCTCATATATAGACAAGACAATTCCTCCCGTCATATTATTGTCTTTGTGTCACTGAACTGCGATGCCGATGTGTATCTAACAGTACTTAAATTGCTGGCCATTATTATACCAAATAATTGTATCCTTGATTGTCGGTAATTACAGGCAGTATTTAGCTGGTAATACGGCTCCCTGTTGATATAGCTACTTGTAGCTGTTACGCTCCATAAGCGTAAGCTATGCGTGGCGGAGAACCGCGTCTTTTCCGCTTTTAATGTTAGTATAACCATATGTATAAACCTTTAAGCAAACATTTTACAAGCCAGTCCTCCCCATTCCGTGGCTGGCAGAAGAACGTGTTGACCTTTCCATTGACAGCGAGCGCCGTGCCAAAATTTCGCGAATCATTTGAAAAGAGCCCGTCTTGCGCGGCCCATTGTCCTGTTCGTTGGGCAAACACAGGAAACGGTCCAACCCGGAGTCGCGGACGAGCTCGGAGAAAGGCGGGCGAGATATCGAACCAATGTAAACATCGGATAGTACTGGCTTTGTTAACATTGCGGTGTAGCCCTTCTATAGTGGCCATTGTTCGCCGATCCAGCGCCTCTGATTTCTTCATCAGTCTATGTTTACCTCAGATGGTGGAGATCGAGAGATATAGTGTGTGGCTGTGTGTGTGGTGGAGCGAGCCATCTCGCTGGGACAATATTTGTTACCAAACCGACGGGGTTATAGCTGGCTCGTATCCCGGCACGTTAACCGGATCGAGTAGGTGCCAGCGATCGTCACCTCGGTGCGGGCCGCATTCAGTGTTGTGTTTATATTCACACAGAGTGATCATGTGACCGGTTTGTCGACACGAAAGTTGGCAGCCTGACGAAGACGGGTTGAGGATAAAGAATTATACACTCGTCTGAGACGTGCACGGAGTCTTTCTGGAACGAGAGAAAACTTCTTTCCATCATATGATTGGTATTATTTTATGCGCGCGCTACCCGGAGAAGTATGTGAGTGATACCAGTTCTTCCCGCGGATGATGTCCGGATCCTGCCAGGGATTAAGGTGTCAATGGCCAACTGTTGTGTTGTACTCTGACCTTGAAAAATAGCTCGGTCGTGATGGATAAACTTGTGTCATTTGGTTCGGTCGAGACATTTGTAGCCCTCTCCGTGTGTGTGTGTTGGCCAATTTCTAGCCCTTGTCATAACACCGACTTCCCCCTGTTTTTCTTACAGATTACCGTGACAACACTATGCCAGAATCACCAGAAGGTAAATCAGCAATTCCTCTAAGCAGCTCCTCAACCTTGTCTCCCATCTCCAACATGCCTCCTGTTACATCACGTCCTCTCTCTACAACCAGTTCACTATCAGGTAAATATTATTATTATTATTTTTGTTGTCATTACTCTACATCTCAGTGCAGCTGATGAATTTCTTCTTCCCTCGGTGACAATTATTCGCTCAAAGTTAAAATTATTTTATGCCTGAATCTTTATTATGAACATTGGATGGCGATGATTTGTGAGTCATTCCATGGCGTTAAGTCAACGATTATTCTGTTAATAGGGATCAGTATTATTTAACTCTATCTGGAATGTTTACCTATCGAGAAGTTCAGCTGATAAATGAAAATCTCTATACGATGTGAAAAAGTTGACACGTTTCCGGCCCCCTTTTCGCCTTTTAACAGCTAGCCATGCCCAGTTGATTGCGACAAATTTTGGACTTAATATTCTGTTGATTTAAATGCGATAAAATAGCCGCGATTCTCTGCGTATTATCGACGCCAATATTATGCCACTTGCCGGATGTGTCACACAACGTGCATGTTTAATCGCCATGCATTTTTAATTCCTATGTAAATGCGATCTCTCGCTCTTTCAAAAACAGATTTATTACAGAAATTTATGCTGTACTGATGGGGGAGCTATATATAAAAATGCACCATCCATTCCTGTCACTAACTGTTTACTATCTCTCACCATATGGCTTGGATGGCATATGTCACTTGATTTTCAAAGAAATTGACATCATGATAATTTTTGTGTGGACAGAATTAAGCTCTAAACATTTAAATATGTGATAGCATATTAGGGGTGCTGTAGTTGTTGATTGTGACAGTGTTCGTTGCGACGGTGCCGTCACTGCTGTTTCATTTGTTCCTGAAAAATAACTGGATGCTAAATGAAAAAATAAACTTGAATATAGAACAACATCCTTTCCACATCTGTCACCGAACCGTCAAGCAATGAGTAACATCTGTCAGTGTGCGGCATCTGTCACTCCGTGAAACATATGCCTGCATTGTTCTCAATACGGCAGATGTCATAACAGCCATTTTAAATTGTATTACGTGAACAGTTAGTTTCGATAGATTTTTTAACCGTGTGGATGCATGTAACAGGTTTTCGCCAGACTTGTTTATGAGCAGAAATACGAGACTCGTCCACAGTTAGTGCAGCTGTTGTAACAAAGTGATTAGTTAAACTTATATTAAAGTAATGTCACACTTAACGATTCCAAGTTTGATTAAGTCCAAAATAGAATCCACACCAGTGGGCGCTGGTTTGTGGATGTTGTTATTTATTAAAAATGTTTGGCAACAAACCGTCATGACTTGAAATGGTTTTAATATGTCGATATTCATTAATGTTTTAAATATATACGTCAATGAATGTCCACACTCGTGGGCGCGCACACACACACAAACAAACAGTCAGTTGTTCCGATTAGATGTTCTCATACATCGTAACCAGTAATATGACATATTGATATTAATTAGGCATCAATGGCACACATTCACCTCATGGTAGTCTTAATGGCCGCACACCATCACCTCCTGCACTATCTGCAGCTGGAGCTAATCAGCAGCTGCCACCTGCCTGCGGGGCAAGACAACTGAGCAAACTGAAACGATTCCTGACCACCCTACAACAGTTTGGTTCCGACATATCACCAGAGATTGGAGAACGTGTTAGAAGTCTAGTACTTGGCCTAGTGGTATGTATATATTATGGAGAGCTAATTGGGGCGTTTAAACAACCTAATTTAACTAATATATTATTATTTATTACTTTAGAAGTAACAGACATGTATTGTCCCTATCTAGAAAAAAAAAAACTATGAAGCTTCCTAGAAACTTCAAAATACATCGGCTGGCTCCTATTTTTTTAACGCTCTTCATTTTAAAATTGTATATGATATTTAATAATACTTGAGTTCCTATTTAAAATTCTCCACGTATCGATTATTTTGTAATTGGCTGCTGATAAAGACAACAATTGGCAAGGTGTTTATTATGTTCTGTGATTGTCATATAATTTTCAATTTTGTCCAGGTAATTGATTTAAAAAAAAATAATTCATATGTGCATTATTGCACCCAGCCATGTCATATGAATTGCAAATAATTTTCTTCTCTTTCTGTTCTTGCTCAGAACTCGCACCTATCCATTGAAGAATTCCATGCCAAATTGCAGGAAGCTACTAACTTTCCTCTCCGGCCTTTTGTTATACCTTTTCTTAAGGTAAGTCGACTTGATCCAATGTAACGAAACACTGGGGAGACGCTTCAGGTATTTTCCAATTACATGGGATGCCGATGATATTTAATATTTAATTCTTATTGTTCATTTCTATCGTTCGTCTCATCAAACCAGGCAAATCTTCCATTGTTACAACGCGAGCTAGTACACTGCGCTCGACTGGCAAAACAAACTCCTCAACAGTACCTCTCTCAGAATGAGCACATATTGTTTGACGTCTCACATTCGCCAACAGACACACAGGATCTCAGCTCAGAGTTCAATGATAATGGCAAGAGGAGGTCACCAGACAGGTGAGAATTGTGGGGTCTAGATAGTTCTGCCGTCAGCCATTTTGTGTTGTTTTCATTATTTGAAAATGATGAATAATTAGGACAAGATTGTGTTTTGCTCACTTCTTCTCCGTCTGGATTTGTTACTGGTCTTTTACTGATTAAAAAATGGATGTGTTTACATTGTCTTAACATGTCTGTGTTTTCTTCTGTTACTAGTTTTTGAAGTTGGTCACGTGTTTTACATTGTGTTTTTCAAATGTATCGTGTAATTGGTATTATTTTGTTGGTGTTTTGATTTTTGATTAAAAGAACTGTCATCTCTCCACAGGCCGAAAGAGAACGGTTTAGATCCACATTTAGAGTCGGTACATCCGGCAAAAAGGCCTCATACGCTGAGTCCCGTTGGTCCCGTCCGGGTTAGTCCGGGCAGTCATACTCCATTTAACTACACGCCCGGTCCAATCAGATTGGAGGACATAAGCTTGAGTCGTGATGTCAGAGAACGTGAGCGGCTCGAACGCGAACGACTGGAGCGGGAGCGACTCGAACGAGAACGACTCGACAGAGAGCGAGACAGATACTTCTCTAGTACATATAACAGTAAGTGTTTAACTCGGTGATGATATCTCGGTGACTGGAACATGTTATACAATACGTAATAGAGTATACATAGTTTGGCACATATACCTGTTATATACAAGTCCTAGTATATGCAAATTGGAAGAGTACATTTCTACTAGATAGAAAATACACATAATATCAAATTTTTACAATATTTACTTATTTCTAAAAGTTGCCTTTTTACGTCAACCCAACAAGTCATTTATTGGGCTGTTTTGTATTTGTTGAATATTGTCAAATATGTCATACAAATCGTGTCAGGTCAGGTCAGGTCAGGTCATCTGATAAAGCATGTTCCATTTCTGATGTGTCTATTTATTTGTCATTAAACATAAATTGTAAATAACAATAAACTGCACCTTTTATGGCTTGAACAAAGGCTATTCATTTGTACTAAATCCGGGCTTTTTTTCATTAGATTTTTCAAGAAGCGATCATTTTGACAACTTAGAGAGATGGGAAGATGACTGGAAACAAGTGGAAAATGTAATTATCTTAAATGTCGTATTTGTTTTTTATTGGCACAATCTAATCAAGGTGTGTTAGAATTCGTTGCCAGTTAAATATGCAAACGTATCGAGGCATTCGTTTCTAAATCAGTTATGCTGTGCGTATTGTAGATGCTGCACTGTATACTTGGCATGGTGGACAAGTGTAAGCGCGCCTTAGTATCGCTTCAAGAGAAATCTCATCGCGATCGCGAAGACATGGCGCTGTGGATGAGGAGGCATGCCGAGACATTGGACAGTGAAATAAAGAAGAGAACAGAGATGATGGCACCGCTGCGTACTCCCGACGAGCGCAGCCTTCTCGAGGCTAAACGGCGAGCAGGTAAACATTACGAAAATTGATCCAGGAAACTGGTATACTAGCATAAGTCAGAGTAAGGTCTGATCGAAGGGAGGGCTTAAATGGTGATCTTCATCAGCGAAGGAGAAGATTATAATCAGAGATTGAACTCCCAACAGTGTTTGATTTTCCAGAAGAAGCTGTTAATGAAGTGAAGCGTCAAGCCGTTGCCGAGCTCCAGAAGGCAGTCGCCACGGCCGAAGCGAAAGCCTCAGAAATGGTGGCTGCCGAACGGTCAAAGATGGAAAGAGCGGTGATGGAGGCTCGCAAACAGGCGCAGGAAGAAGTACTCCGAACTATAAATCATCAGGAAGAATCCAGCGAGGTGTGTAATAAGACACAATCACACTTTGATGCAGTAAGTTATTGTATTTATGACTAAACAGGAACTGGCCAAAAGTTCCTACAATACATAATAATAATACCATAGTAACTATCTAGGTTTGTTCATTGCTGCGTTTAAAAACGCAGCTGCACAAATGGCACATTGTATTGAACATATACAAAAAAATGCATGACACAGTTCATTCAAAACCAGACGAACAATTTCCGGAATAGTTTTATGGATTTCTCATTCAGTATTTATGTTAGAACATATTTTATCTTGTGGTAATGTTTTAATTTTTTATATTGTTACAGAGTTGTTGGAACTGTGGCCGGAAAGCTAGTGAGACGTGCAGTGGGTGTAATGTCGCTCGATACTGCGGTTCATTCTGTCAGCACAAAGACTGGGAGAATCATCACAGAGTGTGCGGGCAAGGTCTGGCATCGGCGCGCATCCACGAGGCTCGCCACGAGCGCGGCCTCGAGAGGGAGCGTCTGATGGATCGCCATCCACCGGCCACCACTCCAGTCCAACAGTCCCAGAGCACGCTACAACAGATCACGTCCACCACAGGACCCCAGGTATCCACTAGTCAGGCGCCGCTGACGCAGGCGCCACCTACCGTCAGAGACGTGGACAAGCAGAAAACCCCATCACCAAAAGCATCGCCAGCACCGAGTCCAGCGAGTCCCGCGCTATCAACGGCCACTGCTAACTCGCGGTCCGACTCCCGTGCCAGTTCACCTGCAGAACTAAAAGACGTCTCACGTTGATTGCTGACACCACAAAACTCCAAAAGGAAACTAAACGCAGTAACAGGAAGTGGATATCTCAGCGCATACTCTATATTCAGTGGACATTATTATAACTCGTCTGTCTCGTGTAAAATTGAACATAATGTGTATAGTTTGGTGATTTAACTTGGTGGTGTTTATCCATTGGGCTCTCTGACTGAAGGGCATTGACACGTGTGCACATCCGGCATGGATCAGGAGCGAGAGAAAGAGAGGAAGGACAGAGTGTGCATGTGTGTCCAGATGCATGAAGATGCTCGTGAATCCGTATGTAACGTGAGCTCGCATAACATGCTCCCCGATGTGTAACATACATTTGATATGTTAACTGACTCCGGGTATACATAGTACTCTTGAATGATAAATTCTAATGCACATCTTGCAGATGCCGCTAACAGAATAACAACTCTGATGTTTCCAATTGCATGCATCATGTATGCAATAGAAATATTAATCTCTGCAGATGACACATCTGCCATTTTGTAGATAACTAGAAAGCCAGGACGTGCCAAATCTAGAGCCCATAGTATTAGTCAGGTTCACTCTACGAATGTTGGTAGTATACGGTTTTGTGGAATTATTGATGATAAAAGGTCGAGAAAGACAGTCCAATTATCCGATATAAAGTACTGTCACTGATTCCCAACAATCATCTCTAGAAATGTTAATAATTTTAAATCTCCACTTCTGAATCGCATATGCCAGATCAGGGTTAACGTCTTTAGACCGATCTTTGTTGGAGGATGTATATAACATATAAAATATACATTTGTTACTCTGTAATAAATCAACACCTAGACCGTGTGTGCTGCTTGTTAATTAATGACAAAGTGTTGTGTAATTATATTTCTTTAGTCAGTTCAGTCTCGCAATATAGCAGCTGTACTATTTGTAATCTGGTCGTGTTTTAGTCAATATCATCACCTGATTTACACCAGAATACACGCACATGTATATGTGTGTGTGTGTGTGTATATATATATATATATATATATATATATCACATCACATACATCTGATATGTTTATGTACATATGTGTGTATGTATGTATGTATGTATGTATGTACATATGTTTGCATATACCTAGATAAAGAGGTGACCAAGTGTTGCTAGAATCTCCTATCTAGATGTACAGTTGTAGGTGTGATGTGATTCAGTAATTTCCTCTCTCTCTCACCATTGATATGTGATGTTGTTCTAATCTCACTATATTCAGTCATTCACTATTTTGTCTTGTGTTTGAATGATTTAGCTAACCAATTCTCAGACATGGTGTTTTATATGGATGTGAAGAGGCAGACATATATATATATATATACCTGAAAGCATACATGTCTAACACACACACACACACACATACACCCACACACATTAATATTGTCTTGTCCATATAATGTTAAGGAAAAGCGAAAAAAATATGTGTACATAGCAAGCAGGAAAGTTGCTGTACTAACAAGAATATTACTTGCTTCCTTATTATTGAAATGTTTTATGTTCAATGTTCTTTTGATCTTTAAATTTTCAATGGCTAGCCAAACACCAGTCTATAAATGGTTTGATACGGAAGATGGAAATTGATAGCTGGTTGATGCTGCTTAGCTGGCATGGCTTATATCAGTAATGTTATCGGCTAACTTCAAATATCGATGGTGTCGTGATATCATTATGATCTGGAAGATGTCTGCACGTGTCATTAAATATTTTTGTTATGTTATAAACACATTTTATCTTGTTGTCGGTCAGTATGTATGTACGTGTCTGTGTGTGTGTGTGTATGTTGTCTTGTCATTGCTTCATCTTCACATAGTTATCATTGGTTATCTCTGTTTTTCTTGTTCATTTTAAGTAGCCGATTCCTGCTACAAATTCACACGATAATAAGAAATGACAATAAAAGGGTGTAAAATTCAACATGGCTCTGTTTTTATTTCTAGCTAGAAACCTTGTCATTACTGGTAATGTCTGAATATTGCAAATGTACAAAACCCCACATTACTGGTAATTTGTGGTTGTTTTAAGTGCGTCGCCATCAAACTCTCAATCACACACGTATATTCTTCATTAGTACAAATGAAATACTGCCAGTCAAAATTTGCAAAGCACTAAATTAAATTTCCAGTCTTAGATAATAGTTTCACCACAATCTTTTGAAGATTATTACGGAATCACAAAGATAAAAGCATCTGCACAATTTTTGGCCATATTAGTGCCGTCATAATGCTATTTATGTTGGCGAACTATCTTGATCATTATCACAACAAATAAAGTGTATATACGAACATCCTTTTAGAATAGGTTATAATGTATGTAGCCTGTTATTGTGGAGACTGGGGTCTACTAATATCATAATGTGCGGTCCCAGATCATGCATTCAGCTGACCACGTCATAACGAACCCGTAGACTGTATTGGGGAAGGTGAGAAAACAAAGCCATCACTTTCTAAATGAGTGAAAAACTAATAACATAGCAATATTCACATACAACTTAACGGTTTTCCATTGTACTTTTTAAGCGCTATTCATCTCAGATGAAATGGATACATTTAAACAATTTTACTTTAACACGTCTAAGACTGAATGCTAACTTTTAATATACTAATATTTTATTTCTTGACTATCCAACAAATTAGAAAAACCCAGACAAACAAATAAATTTATTGGGTAATGGATAAATAAAAAATTGGGGATTCTTGTGAAATGGAGATTCATATCTAAGAAAGTTTAATTTTTTATAAAATATATTTATTAAAGTGGCATACTATTTTGGTATGAACAGCAAACCTAATTCCATAAAATAATAATTAAAAAAGACATTTGTTTAAAGTTTGCGAAAACTGATAAATATTAATCTGCTGGCACTGCCTCATTGTTGAGCTGGTTTCAGTTGGGTCTTTTAGCCTCAACATTGGTTATACGTGAGACACACAGCCAAGAGATGCCTTACTAGGCATACAAATCCCGCAAACAAGATACGAGTCAAACTCACAACCCGGATGTTTGCTATTTTTCAATGCCCTGCACGTTTTTAAATGCAAAAACTTAAAAATGAATTTTTCCCAATAAAAGAGTCAAAATGGATTACGGAGGTACTAAGTATGACAGCGTGTAGTAATAATGTTGACTAAAAGCTCGACTGAAAATAATGGCTTTTATTCTTCTTTTTACAAAACTCTCCCCACAATGCATCACAATATCAACAATAATCTTCACTACATAAATACATACCAACTTCCTATTCCAATCCACACTAACATTAGCAAATATTAAAAATAATGCAACCATATGGGTATAAATTATTTTAATTAATGACCAATTTATAAAGTAGTCATAATTATGTAAATGTACATTATAACTTTTTTTAAATCCTCCTTTCATGAGTTAAGAGTTTCATAAATAATATTAGAAAGATAAATATAATGAAACTGAATAGCAGACAATCTCTTGCAGATTTATTAACTACTATTATATAGACTATGCAACAAAGAATAAGGACAGAGAAGTATTTAGACGAAGCTGTAATTAGCGGGCATTATAGTGTTTCTTTACGCTTCTTTTTCATTTTGTATCTATTTGTTCCATCCATGCTTCTTTACCATTCTTTCAAATGCTCTCTGCGCTTCGGTCAAGTCGTAAGCTGTATCACCTTTACGTTTGTCTAAGCTAGCGTTTGGATCACTCAAAATCTCAGACCGAATCTGTACCAGAAGGTTCTAGAAACACATAAAAACACGACATCTTGGCATTATCTTTTTTACTTATATATCCCAATAATTGTAACTAAAATGCAAAATATGCTTATTTATGGTAATAATGTGGTTCTTGTAACATTATTATTATTTGTTTGCTGAGATGATCAAACAAAGAGTAGAATAACCAAAGGTTCCAGTATATTATATATCAAATTTGGATTAGAATCAATTAATCCGTAATTATTTATAAGATCCATTATTTCATATTCTTCGTGTTTATAAGCCGAGGACAATAGGATTTTGTTAATTTAAAACAGAAATCCTTTTTATTCTCTTTTACAAAACACTATTAATTAAGTTCCAGCCTTAACGCTGAATTACAGGTGAAGATCAAACCTATCTTCCAGTATCTTTTTTAGTTGCTATCCTTACAAAGCCTGACATCCTAATATATAAGTTCTTTATTCATCCAAACATGGTAAACATATCAAAACAACTTATCAATTATTTCACTAATCGAGATGTCAATCAAAAGTAAACATTAGATTACTATTAGCCATACTACATACAAAGGCCATTTTGGCAAAAAGAATGACTCACATAAATACAAAAGCAATACTATATAGATGTATTAAAATGCAAACTTATTAAACAAAATTGCTTAAAAATTGACCATCATATCCGACTAACTGCAGTATGATGACATATTATCTGATAGTTTGGTTGAATGTAAGTATCTCAAAACTAAGATGATTACTTCCCATCTATAACAACTTTAGAAGATGATAAAAATACATTTGTTCTTATATTCAGTACATTAAGATTTTCGTTAATTTATTTCATAGCACAACATACCTCAATATCATAAGTTGGTCTCCAACCAGATCTGGTTAACAATTCCATACATATGCTCCCACCTAGTGTCACATGACCTGGATAGAGACATCATCAGTCATAAATATATTACTTTGTTTGGCAACTGAAAATTTAGAAATCCCCAAAATTGTACAACCTTTATTTCCCATCATAATGTACCTGTGAGAAACTGAAACTGTGGTCTTAGGATTCTGACAAAAGGTGGTGCCATAGGATAATCTTCTGGAAATGTCATCTCCATGTATATGGCTGCCTGATAATAAATATTATATTGATCTTACATGATAAATGCTTTGACTGTTCCTTATTCCAGTTTCAATTTGTTTAATTTTCCAAATGGCAAACAACATATTCCATTCATATAACATTTAGTATTTAACAGGATAAAACATAAAGTTACAGAAGAAGGTTAACACAACTCACTTCTGTTGAGCTGATCCCAATAATTGTTCTACTTTTTAGAAAGTTAAGCTAAAAATATTTAGCATTTATTTACCTCTCTGTTAAACTTGCTGGCAAAATCCTGCAAATCTCTTCCCAATGCCGTATTTTTGGGTACATCTTTCAACTTGACTTCCTGTGAAATAGGAAACATTGCATAAGACACACTCTGTGCTAATTATCTAAGAAGATAATTATCCAAGACACAGAATTTTGATGTGTTTCATGTAATCATAGATATGAATATTTCATTAGCAATATAAATTAAAAAACTATTAGTTAGTTCAAGTATCAAAAACCCTGTTGTTACATACACTCAGAATCCAATGGATTATATAACTGTTGTATAATCCATTGGATTATACATCAGTAGTACACAAAGTTTGAAACTGATGATGATGATTCCTTGATTTATTTACTACCAAACTGACAAATAATTAAGTCATTGGTCCTATAGTCTAATTATTTGCATTGATCATTCCTCAACATAACGTGGTATTATTGCTGTGGGCATCAAGTACAAATCTACCAGTAGCCTGGGCCAGACTGAGAAGGTGAAATCTTCATACGTGTCTTCAATAAATGTAACTTGATTGGTTAGTATTTACAGAGATCACAATCATGGCATCTCTTACATGAATCTCATCCCATCAGTGATATACACGGAAAAAGATTAAAGCAAGTTGATGTCTCACAGAAACATCGACATCACTGACAAGAGGGTAATTCATACAAGACACCCCTCAACTGACCAGAACATGTAATCCTACCAAATTTAAAGAGTGGCTGTTTATTATATGGTATTCACAATGCACCTCCCCATTCTTGGTATCGCTGAACATCTAATGTAGCATTAAAATTCATTCAGGTTTCTAATTAGTCTTTAGATTCCTCATATTTGTAGTATCACTGTACAACACCTTTGAACAGCCCCTGCTAGCTAATCTACATTATTATTATTATTAATTAACAAGACACACAGTTCTCTGTTGATACCACACACTGTGACCAACTAACTATCGGTACTCCTTATACTTGGAACAAGTATTCCTTTAGGTTTCAGTGATAACATATTTCAACATATCTAGCTGCACTTCACAGCTGAAATTCTCCTCACTTAATGCAGCATTTAAACTCAGGACAGCATCTGCTGTTATTGGCCACAGATGAAACCTTACCCAGACAAAGAGATTATTTCCATTTGGAGAAGCAAAGACACCGAATTTCTCAGCAGCTTTGATGCCTTTCCATTCTGAAGAGTGAATAACAGTAGAGTGTAAAATTCCACAGTACAAAAAAAATTTGTTAGTGATTATGATAATCTGACAAACTGATTTACTAAATTTATAAATAAAAGCCAACAATAACAACCTTTTAATAATCTTTTTATTGCTATGGGACTTCCTTGCTTTGCATACATATCATTCTCCTCTATGTCTCTGCAAAATGGGGTAAAGACAATAAATAGTTATAAAAGTCTCGTACATAAAGGTACATAAATATTGCGACATACCTTAATGTCAAATACTGCATAATGATGACAGCGGATGATTTATTTAAAGGTAGCTAATTTTAGTAGAAGTCCAAGTGCTCTCTATATGGACTATGTTTCACAAAGTACATGCATTTACCGTAAACATATCTCAACAGACTGCACCTGACCACTTTCTGTGTTTAAATGTCTTACGATCACTTTCGTCAATGCAATAGTCTAAATGGGCCAAGATATTCTATTACAAAAATTAACTAAAAATTCTGTACAAACAAAAAAGGTTCTTATGCTAATATTTGCATTGCACCTCTAAACTTCTCCATTTATGATTTACCCTTACATTAATTAACACAACACATTTCAAAGATAATGTGATGACCAATTATTACAAAAACACAACAATCCAAATGTTTATTCGATACACTTTCTGCGATTTTATCATAGCTATAAAGAAGAATGATAAAATAGATGTATCAAACGTAAGTTAAAAATGACTTCTTTAGAAAACGGTAAGAAATTTGCATAATACTGTAAAATAAACAAATTACTGATTTTCCAAAAACTATCCAAGAGAAACCCAAGATAATTTATTCATGATGTAGAAGTCTGTTATGAGATAATCTTGTTATGGCATAAATGACACTTTTTGTGATTTGACTATAGTTGTCTTTCTACTGATCAGACTAACATCTAACTGTGTTTTGACTTGTGGACATCCAAATTGGAACCTATCTGCTAAATCATGTCTGATACAGTCCCCCTCCAACACATCTTTAACACCAGAAAAGAGTTTCCCATTCTGTTCAGACTATCTTATGCCAGCTGTAGCTCTCTTAATACAGTATGGCAATATTTCTTCCCTCTAGCTTTAGGTAGTTGTAGGTTTTGTCCATTTTCATCATGTATTCCCTGATAATCCTCCATCAACACACAAAACAGCCACAGTGCTCTAAACTTTGATTCGTCAGCTAACCATATAACTTCTCACTCATCCTGTGCAGCAGGTCGGAGGTTTGAATCCAGACCGTGGCACTATAGTAGGAAGAGTCATTCATCCAACTGGGCAACTGGCAAGGTTTTCCCAGCCGAATATGTCATATATTTTAAATTCTAAATTCGTTTAGAATTAGTCCCCGTGGTGAAGCTGTAAATTACAGACCACATGCCTCTCCCTCATTTGCGGTAGCTAAGCCATGTAAAATAATGGCCATTATTATTATTATAACAATATCGAATTTCTTTGGTCTTCTAAGTTAATAACAGTGTTGGTTTTCATTAAGAATATTTCATTGTAATAACCTAATTGAGAGTTTGAAGACGGCTTAAAACTTAAGGTGTCTGAGACCATTTGGCCACAAGACTAAACGGCAAAGTGTGGGTTAGTATAATCGTTGGTTTATTTTTATCATTGAACAAACAAACTGTTAACACGTGTGGTTTGGATGGCTGTTTGCTGAAAAGTTAATACATACAGATTGGATATTTTAGTTTCACTTTCAGCCAAGGTGTCTGGATCCTCATCATCATAATAATCATCATCATCACCCTCATCAATGGCGTCATCATTATCATCATCTGCACCAATGGAAACCTGCAAATGCAGCCAAAACGTATGATGAAAATATGCATTTGGAGAAATACATAAATACACAACTTTATTATGTTACCATAGAGAACAATGTTCACAATTCAATTGTTTGTCTGGTGTTTATTGCATGACAATGAAGTACAGGTAATATGCAGAAGTAAAAAAAAAACTTTTAAAATGACAGAAGTCTATGTATGTGATAATTGATAAGTGGTTAAATCCATGTCTACTAGCACCACTCATAGGAGAGTACTACGGAAAGACGAGCAAGAATTTCCCTGAGGTTGATCAAAGTGGGAGCGTTTTGTATCCTGAGAAGAGATTTAATACATAGTACTGGATGCTCACAGATTTACCTGTTTCCCATTCACGTATGGAAATGCGTGAACAGTCAATGGTGTCAGTCTATAAATTAAACACTAAATTATCAACAGACCCAAAAAGGCGATAAACACTGGACTCCGTTTGAATAAGTGTCTTGTTGCCAGACAACTTTGCTATCACAAAATAGCAAATAACATTACATCAATTTATCGATAAGCAATTATTTTAGTATTTAATTGAAGCTTACATAGTCAGGTGTAAGCGATTTTACAATATATGTGTAAAGTAATGCAGCGTTATACACTAACATATAATATTAATAATCTGACTAACAGAAGTCAAACAAAGGTGCTTTATGATGACTATCAACTGACCATTAATTAACAATAAGAAGTAATAAAAAGAAATTTGGTCTGTAATCTGCATTCGTCATTTATACATTTGACTGCATAACTGTATCCAGTTTTCATTTCATACAGTCTAGAATCTTATGGTAAGCATTATCACTGATTTAAAAACAGCAATAAACAGTTCTTTGTGGCAGGTAACAAACATTGTTCAGTTCTTTCAATCCTGGCTTGTTTCTAAATTTGGTTTGTAATTCTAAAACTAATCTCTCAGCTAAAGAGAAGAAAATCATGAAGAAGTTGATAGCTAAAAGATCATAAACTTAACTATAAACATACTGTAGATTCCCAATATTTATTAGCATTATTAATGAGTTTTAGCATTTCAATTTTGATCCTATCTACAACAATGCTCCCAAAGAGTGCCTGTTCATTGTATTTTAAGGTTAAGTTCTTGGTCCTCTGGTTTTCACAATGTATACCCATCCTCAGACACACAGCTGTATGTATATATCACAGGATCCTGACAATGAATTAAAATTCTCCTCTTCCTTGAAGACTTTAGAACATTGTATTGTTAATGGATGACTCAAAATCTTCTAAGATTAAATAATATAAAACAAGTATTATATATTTGGCTTCACCAAATTGTACTAAATGCCTGAAGACACCAGCATTACAGATGGGTACATCTTCGATTACGCTTACTGGGTCAGTAAAATAATCTATGGGTTATTTTTGATCAATGTATTAACATGTATGAAAATGTCACATCAGTATGCTGAGCTGCCTATCACCATCATAAAAACATCCACTGTATATAAGCATTCTTGACACAAGAAGCACTTGCTAGTGTGGTACTCGCATGCTATTTGATCATATCACTACAATTCTTAAAAAACTACAACATTGGCTACCTGTTAGACATCGTATCCATTTCAAGATTTTACTTATAAATCTATCAATGACATGGCATTTGAATACCTGTGTGGACTGTTAGAAAGTCATCCCAAAAACTCAAGCTATCCTGTCAAATACTATAGCAGGTGCCAGTGTCACATGGCAATTGTGCGTTTAGTGTTGCAGCCCTCACTTCATGGAATACGTTGCTGGCAGATATTAGAAATGCATGCAGTCTCTCAAAAATTCTAAATCTTTTCTGAAAACACACCTCTTCATGGTTGCTTTTACATATAAATAATCATTATACTTACCTCTAGACCATCAGAGTTCCCAGACTAAATTGCTTACATACTTGTTAAGCCAGCTACTGATCAAAGGTACATTATAGCCACAGCTAGGACTCTCATAATACAATATACCTACAGCCAGAATGTTGCTGGTCTTATTAAGGATTTCGGTCAGCGTTATTTCTTTAGAAGACTGGAGGGAATCAATCACAGGGTGCAGCTTTGCTAGTACATCATCATTATCACTCCAGAGATGCTAATAATAAGAAAACAATAAATCTACTTAAGAATAAAATTGTGATAGAAAATCTCATGGGTATGTTATCTTATTTATTGATAAATATTACATAATTATTATAATAACATTATTATTATAAACATATGGACCAAAATAAAATCAATTAACACAATAAAATTAAATTCTAAAATGCTTCCATTAATCAATTTGGTTTACTCTTACAGATTAATTGTTTTTAAACAAACAAGGAAAACACAAATATATATATATAATATATATATATATATATATATACTAGATGTAAAGCATGCAATTAATAAACTTAAAATGGGCAAAAGTGCAGGTACTGACTCAATGCAAGGTGAACACTTCAAGTATGCGCACTCTAAGGTTACTGGTTTGTTATCAATGTTGTTTAGTGCCATGTTTCTACACAACTATTTAACTTGTAAGCTTATGGAGACTATTATCGTTCCTATTATAAAGAATAAAAAGGGTCTTATTACAGACAAAGACAATTGCCTATTGCTATTACTAATGATGTTTCCAAGATCTTGGAACTCTTATTGTTGGATAAACTACAGTTTCAATTGGAAACTTCTAGTAATCAGTTTGGATTTAAAAGTAAACATGGTACAGACATGTGTGTGTACACTCTCAAGCAGATAACAGAATATCATAATCAAGGCTATAGTCCAGTATATATTTATTATCTTGATGCTTTAAAAGCATTTGATCGTATTAATTGTTGGTGTCTCTTTAAGAATCTTATGAAACGTAATATTGATGTTACTTTGATCCATCTTCTCATATTCTGGTATTGTCAACAAACATTTTGTGTATGTTGGGGTAACCAATTCTTTGCTGTGTCTAATGGTGTAAGACAGGGTGGAATTATGTCACCTGTATTGTTTAATATATACATGGATGAGCTTAGTTGCACCTTGAATCAAAGTTATATTGGTTGTAGTATGAATATCATGATCATAAATCATTTAATGTATGCGGTTGATACCTGTATCATAGCTCCCTCATCTACAGCTCTCCAGGAACTGCTTGATATATGTGATGACTTTGTTGTTTCAAATTTTATTATTTTTAATGGGAAAAAGACAAAGTGTATGTGTTTCAAACCAAATTCACTGAATGGTTTATTTGTACCTACTTTCTGCCTTAATGGTGCACCTGTGACTTTTGTGACAATTAAGTAACAACTATTTAGGTGTAATTATACATGACAAACATCAGGATGATGATGATATCATGAGATATGTTAAATTACTTTATTCAAGAGGGAACATGCTTATCAATTGCTTCAAAACATGTTCCTCTAGTATTAAAGTAAAATTATTTAGAACACTCCTTTGCAATACCTATGGCTGTCATTTGTGGTCAATGTATAAACAGTATACATATAAGTTAATTTATAAGCGTGTTGTAGTGGCCTTTAATAATATATACAGAAATTATTTGGTATTTTAAGGGGGAAGAGAATGTCTGCAATTTATGTCATGTGGATCTAAATGGTCGATTATGGAATTTAATATTCTGAAATAAATTGATTGAATTGAATATATTAAACTTATCAGGCACGGAAAAGAACGTCCATGCGTGCTATTTATTATCATCGGAATGACAGTCAATGTTAACTTTGAACACATCTCACCCACGAAATTTTTCCTCTCTCGTTTTCTGGTCCTACAACATAAAATGTCTCATCAGTAATCGTGCTCCCAAAGATAATTCTAGTTCCTTCTGTGTCGATGTCTATTATTTCAAAAGGTGTTTTGGATCCAGATATCCACTTCTGCGCCGTTCTTCTAGCGCTTCCAAAATCCATTTTTCTAAGTGCAAAATGTTCCTAGAGTTAGAAACTGCGTCCTAAATGAGCTTTCAGTTTCGATACATATTTAGACAAATCTGGCACCCAGTGTTGTTGTCTAACAGGAAATGTATACCAATCATATATTTAGCCAATCACAGCTAAGCGTTCTGTTGCTGCGTGTAAATGATAAACAAGAGCAGGTTTATTTTCCGGTTTATTTCCATCATGTGGAAATGAAAATGTGTTCGTCGAGCCAAAATCACTGTTAATCAAGTCAGACATATTAGGCAGAGTTGTATATTTGACTTTGATGTCAGTCAACTCAATTCAACTTTCAAGGAATCAAACATGCATTGAAGCAACTCGGTTTAGATCTAGACTTCAGACTATATTTAGATCTATATTAGTATATATTATTTATAGGTATTATACTATTATAGACTTATTTAATTAATGAATTATTAAATCAGTTAATTATTTACGTAAGTTATTATTCAGTTATCGTATTATTACTGATACAATAAGTGGTTGAATAATAACATTATTAATAGACTAATCATCTAATGGTCACGAAATAGTAATTTATTATTTTGTGATCATTAGATCTACTCATCTAGATATCTCTAGCCTGAGTTATTAGGTCTAGATCTATCATATTATAAGCATGAGCTTAGACGTAGTCCTTTCACCTTTGTCGCCAAGTAACAAGTTGGTACTCGAGGAGTTTTCGTCATTGAAGCCTTTTATTGCAGTGTATCAATATGTAGTTATCAGCCCTTTCAATAGCACTCGTCGCCTACAACCCACCCACCCGCATCCATACCTCCCTCCAGCCACACTGCGGCATGGCGTCGCGGTGTTTTCACAGGTCAGTTGCTGCCTACTTTTTGTAAGGGGTCGTATCCTCTATTCCCTACTGAAAAGGCTGGTTATACAATTAAATTACTAACCAACATGTAGACTATACTAATCAATGCCTAAGAATCAGCCATTATCAGTCTCAGGTGGGTGAAAATTCATCTTTTTTTGTTTGAATGGAGTTAAGCAAGATGGGAGTATTGTCACCAATCCCTTTTTGTATTTAGGCCTATGTGGTGAACTACTTACATAATTGTTTTTAGTGAGCATTATGTTACGATGATGATTTAACTTTACTTTGTCCTATTCTAAGGTGGCGGATTATTATGTTGAATATCCGTGAATAATTTGGACTTATAATAATGGTAACTTATATATTAAAGTATATATTTCTTTTATGCTGAATATTGTTCTAATAGTTTAAGCTGAGAACACAGTACACTTTGATCATTATACTTTGGTTATGATTAGAACCACCTGGACATGGGGTCAATTCCATTTTGTCAATTTCAATTCCACTCAATTCTAAATCAAATTTATCAATTCCAAATAGAGCAAGTCTAAATATTTTCATGTCTTACAAATACAAAAAGATGCAAAAGTTAATTTCTTTTATTCACTGATATATATGATAATATATACTGCCTCCTACTGTACACAGACATACTACAGTGTTTGTATTCAA
This sequence comes from Paralvinella palmiformis, assembly GCA_025642065.1. Taxonomy (NCBI): domain Eukaryota; kingdom Metazoa; phylum Annelida; class Polychaeta; order Terebellida; family Alvinellidae; genus Paralvinella; species Paralvinella palmiformis. Next base: position 1,506,891 of record JAODUP010000037.1, on the reverse strand, counting down.
ACTTCAAATTCCCAACTGTACTGGCTTCTTTGCAAGTTAGAAAGTGCTCAAGCACTTGGGTCTTGCTCACCATACTGACTTAATACTTGTGTCACTTAACTCACTTTTCAAATTTGATATGTATACGTGTCAGACATAGGGTCAATCCAATTCTGGAATTGGAATTGATTATTTATAAAAAAAGGAATTGAATTAGAATTGAGAAATTTTGAATTGGAATTGAAGTTTCCTACAAAAAAAATCCACAAATTAATTTACCATTTTACAATGTTAATGCTTACATGTGGTGTTACCAATATATAGTGGAACCAAAATGATCCAGATTGATTTGGTTTTCGGGGAGACTCCCCAGGCTGTCGCTTATTCAGCACAGCCTCTATGTTGGAGTGGTTGAGAAACTCCTCCTCCATCACTCAAAGGGGGGTAGTAAGGAAAGATGGAGCTGAATTACCCTGAGGGTGGTCACTGCCAGAGTGTTTTACGTCACCAGGGGGTCTTTAACGTCCCCCTTTATTTTAATAATTAAGTGGAAACAGCAGAGCCATTTTATGTGGTCATTCACCCACCATGTTGTGAGCCGAGAAATCAATCTCTGAAAAAGTTTTGACCTCTTGCTGGGATCAAACCTGTGACTCTTGTCACCAATTACTAGGTGCTTAACCGCTAGGCCACTGGAGCTCATAAATATATATATCAGATACTCACACCGATTGTGGCACCCGACCTGAGCATTTAAATAATTAAATGGTCTGAATACCAGGGATCCACCCACAACACTGACACCACCACATAGCATACATTTAATCTATATAGAGATATTGCTATTTAGGAATTAATTAATTTATCATCTCATTGTGAATGCCAATCTGGAACAAAAACTGCCCCTCCATTCTGAAAACTGTGACTATTAATATATTATAGCCTGTCCCCAGACCTAACTGTTTTAATAACTATTTGTGATCTTTTGTAAACTTACCATATGTAAGTGGTTTAATACTCAGCAGTAATGTGAAACTAAACACAGGATTTAACCCCATCTGGGTGAAACTAAGCAAAAACATTAGTTTCAAGGCTCCTACTTGACAGTGGAATATAAACACTTTTACATGGGATGCACCTAAAACAATGATCCACTACTTGATATAATCAAATATCTCTTAGCTAAAAGTGCATTGTGGTTAGGCTTTTGCAATTTTTTACCACGTTAATATGTATATGTGGTGTTACCAAATTGATCCAGAACTTTGGTTATTTATATATATATATATATATATATCAGATATGCACACTGACTGTAGCACCCCACGTGAGCATTTAACCAATTAAAATGGTCTGGATACAGTAGGCTCTGCCCACAACACTGTGACACCACCACATAGCATACCTATAATCTATATAGAGATATTGCTATTTAGGAATTTATCCCTGTTCAATGTTTAGAATGGGCCAAAAAAATTCTTCCATGACAATCTTACTTGGAATATAAACTACTCAGAGTAGGTATTCCAAGTAGGTACTCGGAGTACCTACTCATGGTAAAAAGTATTAGGCAAAAAGAGTCAGAAAAAAATGGAATTGGAATTAATAAATTTGATGTGGAATTGGAATTGACAAAATGGAATTGACCCCAATTCTGATACAGATAGAAGTTGATGATAATAATGACACTAGGCTGAATAGCTCATCCTTTTATAGTGACATTTGGTTGACAATACAATTGGTTATGCAATGTAATCCAAATATATCAAAGGGACTAATTGGATAAGCAGTGATTGTCAATAACTTCTTATCTAATTAGTCCCTTTGATGTACCTACCCTGAGGATGTACTCCAATCACTGATTGGAATATGTACTCTGAATACCTACTCCAAATAGTTTATATTCCAAGTAGGATTGTCATGGAAGAAATATTTCTGAATTAAAAAATATTTGTGGATTTAATTTTTTTGTAGCAAACTTCAATTCCAAATTTATCAATTCCAATTCCATTAAAAAAATAAGCAATTCCAAAATAGGAGGCTATACCATAAAAATGTCAATAATCAATCATACGTTGAATAAATATGATATGCTTTTTCACAAGTATCTTGATTTATTACCTTTAAATCTTGTATAATTTATCCTGGAAAATGGCAATTTTGTCCTGGATAATAAAATTTTCATTCAAAAGTTATTTTCCTGGTACATTTTCTTAAAATTTTCAGTAATTTGGTTTCAATAATGTTTACATTTTTCTGTGTGCTAAATTTTATTTTAATAATGGGTTGATGTTTCCCAATTGTTGTGAGTTTTTTGCAGTAGACACATAGTACAACTTTATATTATGGCAATGTACCTACATAGATTTAAATTAATAAATGCTAGCAGATGTTCTTCTGAAGTAGAATACTTTGGCAGTTTCTTGAAAGAATTGTGTGAAATTAGGTATGGTGGTTAATGGTTATATGTATGACCTAAATTTGAATGATATAAATTTATGATAATTGTTGTACCTAAGTGGTAACTTTTATTTACCACCTTCTATACAATTAGCATGTAAACAGCACCCATGTTTGACCTAACTGCAAGTACCAAATAAATTACATATTAATGTTGGAGCAGTTTTGTAAAGTGAAAATGTGAATATGCTTTCAGTAGTGATTCAATCACAAAAGCATATTCCCATTGTTTTCACAACAACCATTAAATTTCATTTCCATGATGAAAGATGATTTACTTTGTATGAAATATGTTAACAAATGTTGTGTTGTATTCAATTTTATTTTTACACTTCTTCTGGAGGAAGAGGTCTTGGGCCACGTTGTACAAACACTGTTCCAATTTATCAGCATTGTGCGTTTAGTGTTGCAGCCCCCACTTTGTGGAATAGGTTGCTGGCAAATATTAGAAATGCGTCATCTCTTGAAAATTTTAAATCTCTCTAAAAACGCACCTATTTAAGGTCGCTTTCACAGATAAATAATTATTATCTTTTAAATCATTACAGGGTTCTTAGACATATTATTTGGGGTATTATTATATTACATATTATTAGTACAGCGCCTTTGAATGGTTCCTGCAAGTAAGGGTGCTTTATTAAATATACATTATTATTATATATATCTAATGTGTACTAATAGCGATGTTGATGGCAGTATTTTACACTCCCAGTGGAGCACATCCATTTTGTCTTGTTGTTGGAGTAGGAGTGCTTCATATCCAGTCGGAATTAGTTATTGAGGGTACAGTTCAGCAGTATGAGAGGATGGCTGTAACATCTGTTCAGTGCATTTATCTTAAATCGTTATCAAATCTGTGATGGGAAATGGGAACTTATCACAGCTGCTTGAGGCATGTTGGCATACACGCTCCAAAATGGTAACAGATAATTAATGTCAGCTTACTGTTAGAATAAATAGTAATAAAGTAATTGTAGTAATGACTGAATAATTTATCAGGTAATAAAGAGTTGATCAGGAGTCTCATGGGGCCTAAGATCAGGTTGTTCCCAGTTTACGATTAATGTCATCTGTGATTTAATCTGTCATGACCATTTGCAGTCTAGAGTTAGTTCTTGTGTGTGACTTTTTGTTGTCATTATATACTGCTTGTGCTGTTCACTAAAGGTTATTAATACAAAAGTTTCCATTTCAGAGATCTGAAGATAGATGATAAAGAATTATGAAGACAATAGTGTCAACTCTTTTGGTAGGTGTGGTTACACGACTGGGCCTGATGCTATATGGTTTGTGGCAAGACTCCGTAATGGCTGTTAAATACACCGATGTAGATTATTATGTCTTCACTGATGCAGCTAAGTTTATGGTTAAGGTAACAAATTCATCTTGCACAGTTTTTTGCTGTTTGATGTGAAATGTTGCACACACACACACACATATATATATATATATATTGGAACCAGTAGAATTGTTATGTAAAATTAAATACTATATTAGTATTAAATAGGATTAAGCATATACCTTCTGAAATAATGATTTGTTATTATAGGGAGAATCTCCATACAGACGAGCAACTTATCGCTACACACCACTCCTTGCATGGATCCTTCAGCCAAATGTCTGGTGGAGCCCCATCTATGGCAAAATACTCTTTATCCTGTGTGACGTTTTTGCTGGCTATTTGATCTACTGCATTCTGAAAAAGAACCACGACGTAAACACGGCTCACCTTTGTGCCCAAACCTGGTTGTTAAATCCACTACCAATAGTGGTGTCGAGTCGTGGCAATGCAGAGTCAGTCTTAGTTGTTCTCGTTCTGGCTACTCTGTTTTTATTCACTAAACCACAGACTGTTTGGAACATCACCATTTGTTCCATATTCTATGGATTATCAGTACATATGAAGATGTACCCGATCACCTACGTTGTGCCTATGTATTTATTACTAGTAAACATGAAAAATACATCAAATTCGAGAGGAAAACTGCAACAGCTGATTGGCTGCAACGTCTTGCCAAACTGGAGAGGCCTTCTGTTTATATTAGTTACAGGATGTATCATTTTGATGTTGACAGTCATTTGTTATCACTGGTGTGTCTTCTGTTAATGTTATCTTATTGTTTTAGAGATTGATGCCTCAGAACAAATTTTTTATCACAATGTTAATGTCGGAAATGATTAAAATATGCCAGTTCATTTTTGTCTCTTTAATATTTATTTATTAATTACCAGTAATTTAATAATTGACAGACATCTATCATTCTTTGCTTTGTTTGTCATGCTCTAAAATAAGTCATTGTTTTTTTTAGGTGTGGAATTGAATTTATTCAGGAAACCTACCTGTATCATGTGACACGTCGTGATACAAGACATAACTTCTCTCCATACTTCTATATGTTATATTTGACTGGTGACAGCCAGATATCCATGGCGTTGGGACTTGTGGCATTTATCCCCCAGGTGGCCCTACTGTTGATCATCTCATTCTCATTCTACAAGGATTTACCATTCTGCTGTTTCTTGCATACATTCATCTTCGTTTCATTTAACAAAGTCTGTACTTCACAGGTATGTGGTTACTGTTCATTAATTCTGCAATCTTTAGACCCCTTTTTTATATGTAACGTTACGTGTTAAAATAATTTCTTGTACAAGGCAAGATAACTTGACTAAAGCCACGAGTTGGCTTGAAAGCAGTAAACATTCTTTGTTAAGACTAGCATGAATCATTCCATATTTTGTTATTCAATATCTAGAAATATTGTCCTATGATTACATTTGGTTTGTTTGAAAAGATTTTGGAAGATATTTCAGCATACTGTCATTTGATAAAACTTCGCTTTGATCAGGTTGGTCAGCTTCAAGTTATATGGCATGCAATATTTTCAAATTGGCATCTCGGACTGGAACAGATCTCTTAAGTCAATAAATTAGACGAAACCCCGACAAGTGTTGCCAGTCATGTCTCGAGATATATGAATCTGTGGCTATTTTGGGGAAATTCTAAAATGTGGCATTTTGATAGCATCTATAGTATTAAATTTCAATCACTACCTTTTACCTCATAACATATACAGACTTTGAACGATGTATGTATGACTAGAAATAGCTCATTTTAAAATTCCCACCATCTGAATACTACTTTTGTGTAGATTTCCTGAAAATCTTTCTTGAAAAACTCTCATTGGATAACCTCATAACAATTTTTATTACATGGAATTACTTATTGTGAATATTTCTTTTACATTTCAGTATTTTCTGTGGTATTTGTGCATATTGCCACTCATTATTCCAAGACTGTATATCAGTCTGAAAGAGGCGTGCTTTTTGATACTACTCTGGTTTGGTGGACAGGTAAGGCTAGATGGTAGGCCAGTAATTATTTAAAATAACTTCTTGATTAATTTTGTATTAAAAACTCCAATAACAATTTTAGAATTTTCAGAATATATTTAACACAGAACAAACTGGTTAGAAGTTTTAAAATACACAGATTAAATTTGGGTAAACATTTTAGTTGCCATATTTAGTTTTGATTGGACTCGGCGCATTACACCCCGATATCTTAAAACATTTATTTCTCTGTTTACTTTCAGAGTATGTGGCTGTTACCCGCATACTACTTGGAATTCAATGGACAGAATACGTTTATCTTAATCTGGATGGCAGGACTCATGTTCCTTGGGATAAATGTTTGGATTTTACACCGATTCATTCATAGTTATCAACCAATCATGGAATCAAGAACTGCCTTGTTGAACATTAAAGAAAAGTGTCCATAAGTACTGTTTATGGACACTTAGTTATTATTGTCTGTGATAGCATTTGGCAACCAGGATGTATTATTGCACGATATAGATTTCATGTGTCAGATACTATAAGTTCAGAAATAAACTCAGATATATAGTAAAACCATCAGACAAAACAAACCTCTAAGTTTTACTGAAATGAACCAAGCAGATGGAAATTGCCACAACCAAGACAATAAAAGGGAAACTTCTCTGCGATTATGTGTCAATCATCAGCTGTGTAATAATGATGTAGCATGCTGTTATTCATGAAACATAATTAATTCAGAAAGTATTAATGATCTTAAATATGAAGACATGATCAGTTAAGAGTAAATGGAATGTTGTATACACTATCCAAGTTCAGACAACCTGTTTTTTCTAGTAACTTGAAATTGCATGGAATGTAATTGCTAATGAGCAACTGTACCTACTGTTTTATTAATGGGCAGTTTGGTGGTTCCTGCTACTTAGTTCAGACAACCTGTTTTTTCTAGTAACTTGAAATTGCATGGAATGTAATTGCTAATGAGCAACTGTACCTACTGTTTTATTAATGTCTTCCGAGGCGAGTTTATTATTTAGAAATGTTGTCAGCATTTCTATTATCAGTGTCATTCTTATAACAGATGAAATTCATTGGTGCCATTGTTCTCAGTTTTATCTGGTATGTATTAATGAATATTGAAGCTCATGATAATTAATAAATATTATATATCACATTCCCATACTGTATAGTAAGCAACTCGTTCTTCTGGAACAAACCAGTTTCTTTTAGAACAAACTAGTTTCTTTTACTACCCTGGACTCACAGGTTTCTTCCAGGAGCCCAGTTATGATAAGGTATTAATTAAGAACATCTAATAATGCTCAATTCTGAATAAAACGGTTCCAATGAAATCTTTTGCTAACATGTTTCACCATTATATAATTTACCAAAAAATATATACACAGCAATATGTACAATTTTAGTGTTTTGCTTATAAATACTTTTATTATCAGACGTTCGTGTCCAGTGTTATCCACCATGATTGGATAAGTTTAGAAGATAATCCACCAGAGAAATAACATTTTAGAATCTCAAAAGAAAGCTCTAATATGATATGGGCAGTAGTTTTGTTCTATTGGTATTACCGGGGGTATTCTCCTGAAAATAGTAATCCTCTTTAGAAAATGTATTTGAAACTAAAAATTTATATTTGGATAAATTTGTATACGAACAAAAGCTGAGGAAACTTCATGTCTACTGTCTGGGAAACTTTATTCAAAGTGATAATACAACAACCAAGATTATATAAACTGAAATTTGTCAGCATGCTTTATGGAAGCTGGTTATGTGCACTTTTCTATAAAAATATAATGAACTTCTGCTTGGCAAGTTAATTTCACAGCAGTGATGTATTATTTTGTAGCATATATTTCACAAATAAGAAACAATGTTCACGAGAGGCCAATGTTCACTCCGATCGCAATAAAGTATTAAACAAATCTGGAGTAAAACAATAAACAATGATTATTGATTTCACTCACCTACTCGTTAACAAAAAAGATGGAAGAAAATGTTTAGTTTCAAACTCACAACAAAGAAAACCAGCACTACTGTCAATAGTTAACAATCATGGAATGTCAACTGCAGACAATGTCACAAATGTTAGTAAAGATAAATGTACACGCAGAAAACATAGTTATGTAAAGCACATCACAGTTTCCAAAACACTTTTGGAACATTATTTACTACACAGTCAACAGAATTGGATTAAATATGACTGTAGACAATATTCACAGCTAGTCCAAAACTTAAGAGCAGCCAAAAAACTATGCGAACAGAACAGGATCTCATTAACCTCTCAATAAAAATTGTCTGTGGAAAACTTTAACTAAAATACACTTCAATAATATATATATATATATCTTTAGGTGTTAATCCACAGTGTGAATCAATAACCTGAGATGCTAAGAAGAATATTTTTTGTATTATTTATTAAAAACCATCTAGTGTTGTTATTGTGTCTGTTAATCTTGTGTTTACAATTGGACAGATGGCACATTTTCATAGAATTTTCAGCACCCCAATAATTTCAATATTTTAACTATCTCCTTCTCGATATATGTATTTATAGAGAAAGAGAGCAAAACAATAAATAATTTTACAAACATTCTGAAATTATAAGTGAGACTACTCATGTTAATGAATGTAGTTGCAAAGATGAGAGCCTAATGCTGGTCCAAGACTGTGTACTTTCTATAAATATTGTCTATTAAGTTGACTTCATTATCGAAGAAGTACGTCAGTATTAAACAAATCATATACAATGCAATGACATTTAGTAGATAAATATGCTTATAACACTTCTATCTTGATATAAAACTGAAACACATTGATGACCTCTTTTCGAACTATAATTAACATTCCATTTGAAATAAATTTAAAATGTGAAACACAGCTGACAGCCGAGACAAATTTGTAACATAAATGCAAAGGCACCACAACAGAAGAAATGAAACAAGAATGGTGCATTTATTACACATTCATAATAACAGCATAATTACATATTATGATTGCTTTCATCTGGTATAGACAAATGTTAACTAAGAAACACTCATAAATTGTTTACCTCTCGTTAACAACATCAGTACCACCTGTTATTGAGGTATTTTCTGGTGTTTTCACATTACCACTGCCACATGATGACATATTGGCTGCGCTTTGTATGATGTTATTATTATTGCCAGCGGGTGGCATCACACTTGGATAGCACTCTGAGTGATCTCTACGTGAGCAATGAAGACAATGATCTGTGGTAGAATGGTGTCGCTTTAAGTGAATCTTTAGTGTACTCCTCTGTGCAGTGGCATACTCACAGTATGTGCACTTGAATGGTTTCTCACCTAAATAGGAACAAGACACAAGTAAAAACCTGATATTAGTTTTTGCAATAAAACATGAAGAGTCGTATTAAATATATACACTTAGTTCCTTGGATGATTCCTTTTGACTTAAAAATGAGAGGTTTGTCAAAATGTACGAGCCATTTAATATAGTCGTGAAATTAAAAACTGCTTTGAACAAGACAAAACAATTTAAATACTACAAATAGGTTTACAAGTTTATCAACATGGGAAGAAAGAATATTTTGAATTCTAGGATCTGCGTGCATGGAATATGCCATAGTTCCTTTACCAAAACAACCTGCTTTTGATAATAAATTATATATTGAAAATTATTATCGGTATTTGACTATTTTTATTAATGTGCAATTTGTTCCAGTGCAGATGTAGGTCCAATGTGATTTAGTAAATGTGTATACTGGTAGTTAATGATTGAATTTTGTGTTAATGAAGATTTTTTTAAACAAACAGACACAAGGTTCAATTCCATTACCTATATTGCATTACCAACTGTGCTACAGAAATACCCTAATATAATATATGTGTAAATTCGTAATTGCTCTATTTATTAACTATCTGAAAGGACAAAATATCAACAATGTCTCACTTTATAAAAGCACATATAATTTAAATATTAAGCCAATCATGTCACAAACACACACATTTATTATATATGTCGGAAACTGAAGCAACAGTTGCATAAATGTTTTAGGAATATTAAAAGAAAAAGATATTTCTGGACTGTAAAGCCGCACATTAAAATGCTACTAATATTTACTAAAGTTTTGTTAAACCTTTAAGGCTCCATGATGCCTACAGCCTACAAACATCGCCCCATACAGGCCCAATAATGCCTGCAGACATCACCTCATACAAGCTCAGTGATGCTTACAGGTATTACAAGACAGATGTATTTGTTTACATTATGACTCGGTGGCATCATTTACATCCAGGTATAACACTGATTTACCATCATCCAACGACAGATAACATTTGTAGCATGTAATTCATCTTTTCTGTTTGCATCATTTGCATATTTATCCATTCAGTGTGCTGCATCACAAACGTGCTTTTCCTGTTGGCTTTCCCCAAATGAGATTTCCCTCAGGATAGTTACTAGCAGCTCTTTATTTTTGTGGTATTTATCGCAGAAAACGATTGGTTTAACAGCGATAGCAATGACAAACTTGTGTGAATCTACATTATGGCTGCAATTTACTCTGAATGAAGCACTCGTTATGCTTTTCAACTACATATGGCATTTTTGTTCATTTCATTAAACAAGATTAGTTTCAGTTATGTTCTCACCTTTATAGTGGTATATTTATGATTCAGATATGATTAAATATGCATAACTGTCTGTGGTGTATGAATATGATTCTACCACAAATCCATCATTTTCCAAAATACTCTTAATTATGACCACCTGTATAGTTTTAGCAGCACAGTATGACATTTGCATTAATTTTATTCATCAAAATTAGTTTCAATATATCGCTAGTCATATTCAGAGCTTTCTAATAAAATATTTATTACGCATATGTAACTAAATAAGGATAAATATCAACTACTTTGTTGTTTTCTTGTATTTGGCCTGTTTTACGTATGTTTTTCCTATATTTAACTGAACCATAAGCAGTTTATTGGTAAAATATGGGGTATAATTCAAAAACACATATGTTAATATGCACTTAAAAGGTTAATATGGTATTTATATTTTGTATCAGATTAGAAACAAAAGGTACAGCTATCAAAGGATCAACACATGTATAAAAAAAGGTCAGGTACAATAAAACTTAACTAAACTGATTAAAACAAACAACTGTCAGACTTACCTGTGTGAACTCTAATATGAACTTTCAAATGGCTTCTTTCAACTGTTGCATAGTCACAGAGATCGCACTTGAATGGCTTGATGCCTGAAGCAGAAATAACATCATGTAAATGATCAATAGTGCAGATTTTGAGAGATGATTGGGCCAGTTCAATTTCAAACTTATGCAGCTTGGCTTGTCATTGTTTCTTTCACAGCATAAATTACCATTACACAATAGCCAAAGATAACTCGGACCAAACCAGACCTTTTCATGTTGATGTTGTTCTGGAGTGATTGAAATAAATGCTCAAATTGACAATCCAGCCAAATTATTTCAATTTTTAAACTCTTTCAGTCAACCAATTAGTGGTATAAATGGTTCAGGTACCAGTGTATGACCATTATCATAGGATGTTTTAGGTTTTGTTTCACAAAGTTGTTTTATTCCTACAATTACGTTCAATTTATATGAGAGAGCAAAAGATGTAATTGCTAGACTACATGCTCAGGGTGAATTGTGACTGGATTTACTAACCATGTTCTGTTACATACAATCAAGAATATTTTTTTTATTATTTCTATGATATACGGTTACCATCATTGAAACAGGTTTATGTACATGATGACAGAATGGGGATGGTGGAAGTGGAACAAATTGGTTGATGCACTTGTTACAGTGGTCCATGACTTTCTTATATACTGTATATACTGTAGTAACTACCTAGCTATCATATGGTTTACCTGATTATAACATCAATCACCTTCAGTGAAATCAGAATGATGAAGTTTGCAGTGACAAATACAAATTTCAAGATTGTACCAACAATTAATAAATCTATCAATTGCATTTCACCTGAAGTCATGTCAATTAAAAAATCTGCTCATCCAATTAGATACTAGTATTACATGTACTGTATTTCAATTTAATTCATATGATGGTTGATCTTTTAGTTTTGCAATTTCCACTTTGTGGAACTGCTTGCTGGTGGACATTAGAAGAGATAGGCTACTGAAAAGCTTAAATATTCTATAAACTCACCTATTCAAGATTACGCTCATCAGTAAATTTCTAATTGTGTTTTAGATCCAACTTATTTGTGTATTATTGTATAGCACCATTCACAGCCTTTAACCAGAGCATGGCACACATAAACCCCAATCACAGCCTTGAACCAGAGCACTGCAGACATATAGACCCCAATCACAGTGTTTAACTAGAATACTGCATACATACAGTCCAGTCACAGTGTTTAACCAGAGTACTGCACACATTAATACCAATCACAGTCTTTAACTAGAGAACTGGACACATAAACCCCAGTCACATTCTTACCAGAGTAATGCACAAATACATCCCAGTCACAGCCTTCAACCAGAGCACTGCTTACATGAGCAGCAGCCTTCAACCAGAGCACTGCACACATATAAACGCCAGTCAAAGCCACTAATCAGACCACTACATTCATAAATCTCAGTGAACGCTTTACCTGTATGTTTACTCTGGTGTTTCTTCAGGTGTATCCTCTGGTTAAAGGCATCGTTACACTGGTCACATTTATATGGACGTGATGTTGGATACCTCCTCTTTTTACCATTCAAGTTCCGTCCAGCAGAAGCCTGTGATTTACCAGTCTTATTGCACTGATCTGAAACATTCACCTCTTGTTTCAAGTCGATTACATCGTGTGGAACCTTCATCTCCACATTGGTAGATGTCCGACCAGACATAATTTCGGTCTTCTCACTAAACATCCTTGCAAGAATACCCTGGAGAATATTGGGAGTAGATGATTTGCCAACATCTGAGTCTTTACCAAGTGAGCCAGAATTGTTACTGATTTCAGATAACGTAGCAGGCTGTGAAACTGTACAACTGACATCATTAGGCAACCGGCCAGGAGACAGCGACACTACTTGCAGTGAAGGTGGCAAATTAACTAGCGTTGCTGATGATGAGTACGACATTGGTTGTTCCATGTCAGATTCAGCTGTTCTTGCAAAAGATATAGGGATTGAGAATGTGCTGCCAGGCTGGATGATGACAGAATTCATCTTGTTAGCAGAATACTGGCTCGAGTCACAGGTCATTTTATTGTCTGAAGCTTTAGGAGTGGATTCTTGAGAAGGATGTGGATCCTCCTTAGAATCTACCTGCTCACTCTCAGGTGCGGTGACATCAATGATGATACTTGCTGGTGAGCTGCTTCTATTTCGCTGGCGCCTCATCCGTGATAGAAAATTCATTCTGTGTTTGACTTCCATGTGGCGCTTGCGTTTTTTTGGCACCACTGCACTACAGCACCGCTTTAGTGATTCATGGGTACCAGGCATGATATTAATACCACAATCTTGATCATCACAGCACACTGGATCAGTTTTTGAACTGTCATCCTCTTTAATTTTGCTATCAGGAGATATATCATAGCTGTTAGCAGAAGTCTGAGATATGCTTTCAGATTCAGCTTTGACCACCTTATCAGCAGCTATTTTCAATGGCGATACGTATATTGTTTGTTCTGAGGATTCTTTGGTGACAAAATCTGTTGATTCAACAAAACTCTCACTGGCAGACATAGACTGTTCATTGGTGAATAATTTTGTGTTCATTTGTGATGAAGAAAATATACCATTAGTTGTACTGAAAGAAATGTTTCTTGGTTCTTCTTCCAAAGAGATGCTTGGCACATGATAGTTTTGTTCCAAGTATATTCTGAGAAAATGGACATTCTGAGCATGCTTCAGTAAACTCCATGGTGTGTTGAACTTCTGTCTACATGCCTGGCACAGCAAAACTTTATTGTTGGGATCTAGAAGAGACAAAATGATTAGGCATCACAATTAAACCTGTCACCACAACTGAACCAAACTAACACTCAGATTGAATGATTGATTAGTTTAGCTTTGGACAGTATTGATCATCTGTAGGATACATGGCCGATGCATTAAATCACAGGGAAATCAGATAGTTAGATGAAACATCCCACAAATGAAGTTAACATTGGAATTGGATCCCAAGACCTGCAGTTTAGCAGTGGGCTGCAGGGTATCCCCTTTGAGTTAAATAATCAAGCAATAACAAACAACATTGTGTTTAAATATCACACCTAGATTCTTCTGATAAACCTATACCATTGCATTCCTAGATCACTCAGTCAGAAACCACTTCTTGTGTCAAACAAGATAATGGAAAATAATAAAGTATGGCTAGAAAATATATAGATCTGATAAACAAAAACACAAGTTATTACTTTGTACAAAAGATATCATACCAGTGGGACTAATGGCATGAATGTCTTTATCACAAACTTACATCAAAGAATTAATAAAGACAAACGTTTCATCTTAATCAAGAATCTTCCTATCTGCTATCATTACTCAAGCAAGCAGCCAACCAACTGGGAATGCACTATACTAAACTGTTCTTAGTTATTTATCCACCAATCTTAACAATGCATGACATCATTGTTCTAGTTTTCTTTTAAAAGTAAGCCAAGTACCTGAGCTAGTAATCATTTTCATATAGCCATAAGAATATGAAAATCATAATTATACTTTTATTGAAAATATTTTCCACTATGAGAAAAATTATGTATCTCCTTATAATTTCAGTCACTTAGACTAGAGGACCTTCTCTTGACAAATATAGTACAAAAAAGTTCTTTATACTGCTGATGTGTGAATACATATTAAAAAAAAAAAAATGTTACCTATAAGACTGCCTGGATCTTCACAGTCAAACTTCTTATGTTTCATGAAGCCCAAAATATTGGCTAATTGAAAGGAACGTTTACAAGAGCCACATATCAGTAAATCTGTGTCAGGTGTTTCTGAAAGGAATGAAATTATTATATTAACACTGTTAATCTGTTACCTGTATAGCATGCACTATGTCCCTTATTGATCCAGACGTATCATTTATCTTAAAAAGTGCACTTCTAGAATTATTTAACATTTATTTATTGGCATACAAACAAGTTCTATTTACAACACCATTAAAGTAAACAGATTACCATATAATCATCACAGCTATATTATTAGTCATCACTATTTCAGCTATAAACTATAATTTTCCCACCGGTCAAACTTGGTGGATGTGTGCATAGACACACTTCGACTTGAACATTAGGAAAACAACTAAATCTCTTCATAAAAGCATTTTGAAGTAATAACAGAAATGATGCAATAGATATGTTACTGAAAACATATCAATTAGTCAGTGTCATAACAGATACATTACACGGTATCACCATATATGTCAGGTATGTTCTGATTACATTCCTAAGGCGTAAGCAAACCAAAACAGTGAATCCATAGATCTTCCATGTGCACCAACAATTTGTGTTATCTATTTGTAACAGTATTCACATTGTGAATAGCACACGTTGGCCTCATTACCAACATCAAAGATACTGTTCAACCTGCTTGACCTCATAAAAAACAGGAACATACACCAACAAAAACAATTATACTCAGAATTATCTCTAAAACAAATTTAAAGTGATAATATCACCTTAAAACAAGTAATAACATAATTTTTGTTGACATAATAATATCTACTCAACCACTGAACCACAGAGAGTTGATTATATACATTTTAAGGGTTGTTTTACACAGTTAATTATCATGGAATTGCTTAGCTTCTTAGAAATAAATTGTCCAAATATATGTCTAAATCAGACAAATAAAACATTATGCTAAAAATGGTTTGTATATCTTTTTAATTTGACTACACATAAGTTACTTGTGTCAAATATGGGGCAGCACCTGCCAAACAAGATTAAACTGTTTGACTGTTCTACAGAAATAAATTCAGAGGTGTGTATAAAGTGTTAATCAAATACCAGTGTAAAGCTTAAAGAATAAATATGCTTTAAATTTCACTTGAGGCAAAGATTACTGCCCGATTACAGGGTTTGAAAAAAGTGGGCTAGTGGAATGTGTGTGTTAATAGCCAGCAGGGCTAAGTACATATATTTGGGGTATCTTTTGGAGAATATCACAATTAACTGAAGAAGTTTCTGTATACTCACAAGAAGCTAGTGCCATTAATGGTCGCAATTGATTTTCTGGGTCATTTCAGTGCTTATGGAGCGCTGTGATTGGCTGCTTTGAGACCTGTTCACATATTTCAGCCAATGACGAAGCATGTTATGGAACAACTAGGGGGCCCACTATTTAAATGTCCAGCCTTTATTAAAATGCTTATTTTGCATATTACCATAATTGATTGAGACTGCTGCATTGTTATTTGACCTGTCCGGATTTTGTGATTGAAATTTTGAAAGTGCTAACAAAGTAATAGATTTCACAGTCCACTAATCCAGCCTTTTCAGTAGGGAATAGATGACCCCTTACAAAAAGTAGGCAGCAGCTCACTTGTGGTGGCCTGTAAAAACACTGCAACTCCATTGCTGGAAGGAGGTATGAATGTGGGGAGGGGGTAATGGTAGTCACACTAACACAGTAGTGGCCCTTCTTCATTGGAAGGGGAGGGGTTCGGGCACTCCTCTGAAAAAGTTGGAGTATTTAGTGCTTTCAAAGCCACATTTTTGCCAAAACCAAAGTAGCCAACCGATTATCTGCCAATAAAATAACCACGTATAGCGTCAGCTGCTACTTAAAATGCTGTAACCATGTGGGCTAATGACTGGAAAGTCTTAGCTTCTAACTCTGCAATTAGAACTGTTCAAACCCATTTTTATATTCTGATCACTGGAAAAAAAGCAGGTTTATTTACAGTTTTGATGAGAATCTATTCAACAAGAACATTTAGTTGATATTTAACTGAAGAAATTAAAGCTGTTTCATTAATGAAGAGGTATTTCAGCCAGTATTCAACATATATTTCGGAAGATATTACTGTAATCATTTATATTCTGATCATAGATGTTTATTATAGAAAATAAATGATATGGTCACATTTACTAAGTTTTATGGGGTTTTTTTTCAAAGTTTTGTGATGAGTCCCTCATTTAAAAAAAAGAAATTGAGCAATTAAAGCAATGGTTCACAGCAAATATCACAATGTAAGATTTGAATATTTGCATGAATATTAGGTATATCAAGGGTGTGGTTTTGGGGTATGTTTGATTTACATTGGCATTCAACTCTAGACACACCCAACTTGAGAATTTATCATTCTAAGTCAAGTCCATTGCAGGTTGTGCAAAGGTTTGACCAATTTATTCATACTCTGCAACATGTAGGTATATTTGCCAATCTGACTATTAAGTCAAATTGGACTGATAGATTGTTAAAAGAAGAAGATGGAATTATTTATCGCATATAACAGCAAGAAACACACCAACATGTAAACCATAATGTGTTCTACTTGCTTTTACTCATACAACTGCAATGAACTGTGTTTATACAGCAATGTGCCTGCAATACACACTTATATTTAATAGTGAACCAATTTTCTAACATCTACTCATGTCTTTTTTAATTTAAAGAGTAAACAAATAAAACAAAGTACAAGTACTATCCCCGCATTATTTTCAAGTGAAAAGATCCACATTTTTCTAATCTTATCAAACCTCTTGAATACAAATATTGTAATAATTAAAGTAGGCTATGATTGTGTATATATACCTAGTTATTATGTCATGGTTAAGTTAAATTGTGTGTAGTGCCATTAATTATAGGTACTGACTTTCAACAATGCCATTCAGAGTTTCAGCGAGCAACTGACTTGCATGTCATATAATGATAATCAAAATGATGACATATAATTATTAAATATTTTTTGTACGTGACAATGTCAATATGAACATCAATCATTCAATGAATCAACTGTTTTTGGTGATTAATTGAAACAATATAGATATATTGCACACAAATGAACATATGGTAAAGTTTTTGCATCACCAAAATATACGTGTAGTCTATGTCATAAGACAGTAAAACTGATACTGTTGGGGTAGGGTCTACGGGGGAGGGACCCTTTTTTTAACCCAAGTCTTACTCTTAGATCTACATACCGTCATTCAATAATAACAACAACGAGCTCTCCATCTGGCTACCAACCTGACATTTCCAGCTGAACTTGCGTTTCCATTTCTTCGTCCTTTATATGATGTTAGCTTCCTCTAATGTGTGATCAACTAAAAGGTCGGGTATATATCAATTACATCACGTGCTGGCGAGCACATAACAGACTTATATTCTAGACGCACCACAACACACAACTTCGATTGCGACAGAAGTTTTCGGTGCAGTGTGCAAAAGCAACCTGATCTCAAATCGTATTCTGCTAAGTGATAAACATCGTTAATGTTACGGGGTTTTCTTATAATAAAACGTGCCTCGAACGTCGGTAAATCACTCCCTACTCAGCATAATGAGCAGCAAAATGGAAATTTAACAATAAACGTGCTACTCGCGTAAACAACGTTACGGCCAACCATCTTCCGGTCGTCTGCTGCCAGCATTTAAGTCATTCGTTGTTATGTTGATATGGTGATGGGTGGGCGGGTCACTGTAAGGATAGAGCTTGTTATCATTAGAATAACATTACATACGCCATCTACAGCTTTAATTAATTATATTTTAATAAATAGTTGATCATTATTAGAAACCACATAATAAATAAATTAAGTTTGATAAAAAATAACTGGAAAATGATTCTTGACATGTAATACCGGAACCACTGGGAACTGGTGACACACAGTCACAGGCACTTAATTTAATTGTCATAAAATGAGGGGATTAAAAATAAAATAAAAGCATAGTTAGTAGATTTTTGGTGTTTTTATTCACCAAGATTGCAATACTCATAACTTCTACCAACATTTACTGCCACTAAAAGTCAGGTACTACTATCCCTTTGGGATATTTTGGAACCACCTTTAATGTTTTAAATTATGGTCTTCGGTCTAAATGTATAATTATATATATATATATATATATATATATATATATAGAGAGAGAGAGAGAGAGAGAGAGAGAGAGAGAGAGAGAGACAGCCAAGGCCCCAACGTTGGCCCAACGTCCGTTTGTATAACATGCATTATGTTTTTTCTGCTAACTTACATCATCTGAACAAGAATAAGATATGATTGCATCTATGGTTATCGTATCAGTGGAATATATATTCAGAAACCGTCTGGGAAACAATACGCTGTTTGAAGGTCAAATAGCTGCACATTAAAGTGGAATACAGTGATCTTGTGTAGAGTAAGGGTCAATTACAGTTGTAAAAATAATAATCGTCTGATTAATTACAATGTAATAGGATACATTGAAACTAATCCACAGAGTGGCGCTGCAATACAACTATATATAGCTTATTCATGCTAAGCTTGCCACTTGTTAACAATGATTTCCTGATAACTATTTTGTGATATTTCCAAATAACAATTTTGAAATGAATTAAATTATTAAGACACAATCAAGAAGTATAACTAGTTGATTAGTTGAAATCTAAGACATTGAGCAAGAAAATGTTTATTCTAGAACTATTATAAAACGCCTTAATATATTAAAGCAGCATGCATGCATTAAGTCCAGTGGGCACCCTCTCCCATAGTCCAAAGTTGAATCATCTTGATGTTAAATATTTCTGAATGATAATTGAAACTAGAAATCTACTTAAGCATTAAAAATATAAATCTAGAAATTTAATAACCGAAAAGTACCAAAATATTTATTGTCATTGAGCGCTAGCCCATCTCTGATATATATATATATATATATATATATATATATATATACACACACACACACACAAAATGTTGACGATCGTTTTAATTTGGCATTTTTTTGCAATTCGCCAAATTAAAAGTATTTTTTTTTAAACTTTCACTTATGAAATTTCGTCCTGGTTTCCATATCACGCTCATTAGACATTGTTTATATGATCACTTAATATAAATATTTTGGTTTTGGGGTTGCATAATGATCCGTACAAATTAATAATTTCATTTGCCATTATTAACCCTGAATTTACGTTATTTTCCTTAAATATTTAAACTGTGATACATAATTGTTCTGAAGTACTTGAAAAGGTACACCGTATTTACCTATTATCTGGAAAGAAGTAATTGCTATTGATACATATTTTATAACATTTATCTTTATTAGTTGTTATTGCAGAATCCAAATAGAAATTATGATTCATATATACCATGTGGTGATTCCTTAAATCGATTAGACATTGTGTTTGTGTCCTTGACATCAATGGGCTCAAGTCACAAGACTGAGAAAAAAAGAGTCATAAGACCGAAGGAAACCGAAGTCACCACACGAGAAAAGTAATACTTAAAATCGATCACAGTTTAAACGTATTTTACCACCGTAATAGAGACACAGAATTTTCTGAACTGTGTTCGTTCTGCTCATTCGTCGTATTCGTTCTTCTCATTCGTCGTGTTCGTTCTTCTCATTCGTCGTGTTCGTTCTTCTCATTCGTCTTGTTCGTTTTCACATTCATCGTGTTCGTTCTTCTCATTCGTCTTGCTGTATGTTATGTGTTTATGGTGTCAAAATTCAACATCAAGCTATATTATTTCAACCAGAATTGTTTTACATGCGTACCAGAACTGTGCCTTACAACGCATGAAGCGCGATGCAAATTGTCTTCCATCAACAATCCCTGTAGGAAACGTGCAACTAACTTAACACTGAAAACGGCACCTACATTAGTTCAGAAAATTCATCGTATAAATATGGAAGAATTACTAGAATTACTCCGTGTGTTGAAAACCAAATAGACTGCGACACTATCTGCAGTAACGAAAAACGAAATGATATTTCCCGGATCATGACTACTGAAGACATGCTTCACCTGGTAAAATCTAATATGCATCGGAGGACCCCCAAAAGAACTATGCTAGAGTTCAGAAAACTTGTAAGTAGTTGGATCTCTCAAGCAGAAAGCATCGTGTCCAATAATTTAGATAGAAATTCGTCTATGGGTATAATAGCAACAGATCCAAGTCATCAAAATGTTCTAGCCGCAACTTAGTCGTCAACGTCAACAACGAAAGCGAGCGAAAAGGCAAGAATTGCAGAACCTTTAGTTGAAATGTTCTAGCCGCAGCTTAGTCGTCAACGTCAACAACGAAAGCGAGCGAAAAGGCAAGAATTGCAGAACCTTTAGTTGAAAAGTCTGTGCTACGCCGGAAAAACGAACTACATACACAGTCCACCCATGAAACAAATGAAACTAACGTTACTGTTATTTCCAATGCATCTAATCCAGAAATGCCATTAACAGCTATTTCTCCGGTACAGCCGTTCGAATCAAGTACAACACATTCTGCCATATCTGCCTACATCATACCAGCGCCTTGTGCAATATGCGCTGACGAAACAAATTTACTGCTTTCCGCTGAACCGTCAGGACATGTTTATGCGCCAAAAATGTAGTGATTCCACCTACTGAAAGAAACATCTCTGCTACGGCTGTTCCCACGGTACTACCTAATGATCCCCTTACAAGGCGTTTAGAAACGACCAATTCATTACATCGATCTATGCTGCCAGCGTTCAGTCACTACACGACCAGTAAGTTCCCATTTTACTACGCCACAGCAGTTACATAGCCATAATCCTTCAAGTAGTACTTGTCAACACGTGAACCCTAATGCTGCACAATTTCAACCACACAATATCGGAACTTGTAGTCAACCCCTTATCAACACTACCAGTGTACAACAACAACAACAAATGGACACACAATATAATCAAACTGAACAACTGATACAAATACAGAGTCAGCTTGCCACAGCAATGATCCTTCCTCAACCTGAGGTACCGAAATTCAATGGTGAATCTATCGAGTACAATACGTTTATGGTGGCCTATACATGGACCCAGACCAAGGCTATCCAGCAGCCAGATCATTGCTTCATAAGGAATATGGTGATCCATTCAAGATATCGACAGCTTATGTCAAAGTTTTAAGTTGGCCATTTGTGAAACACGATGATAGCGCAGGATTGAGACGGTTAGGCTTCTTCTTGACAAAGTGCAATAACGCTATGATGAGTATATCCCATATGACGATACTGAACCATTCGCCCAACATGCAAATTATAGTGCAAAAACTGCCAACTTACCTGCAAAATAAATGGCGCGAGCATGTGATGAAGCTGCGAAAATACGACCATAGAACAGTTAACTTCAGTGATCTGGTAACCTTTGTGGACCTAGCAACTGAATCCTCAAAGATCCTATTTACAGCAAATAAGCCCTTAGCAGATCTGACCATTATGCAAAACTTCATACAATGGCTCTATCCAAAGACAAATACTCTACTAATAAACAACGAAGCACCAGCTTTGCAACAAGCGTATATTAATCCGGAGTCGACCAAATAATCACCCCAAATACCTATCCCAAATCTGGCGATCATAACCCTAATAAATCGAAGCAACTATGTCCTTTCTGTAGCAACTTGTATGATCTGGACGACTGTAGAACATTTGCTAGAAAATCCAAGGACGATAAACGTGCATTTCTGATGGAGAAACGTATGTGTTTCGGATGTTATGGAAGTAATCATATCTCCAAAGGTTCTATGAAGAAGCGCACTTGCATCAAATGTGGAAAACTACACCCATCAGCAATTCATATTGAGAACTTCATCATGACCCAACATAACGATGACAACACGCCAAATACACACTGCAAGTCGAATGTTTATTTACCGTATAATACATGTAACAACAGGTGGTGCAGGTCCCTTTGCTACTTTATTAGATCATGGATGGACTATTAATGGCCCTTTGCAGATCACTATCAAATCAGGACTCAACGAAATCGTATGCAACCGAATAATTATGCAAGAAGTTGATACTACGAAAGAAGCCATCATACCAACTACAGTAATGCGAACGTTTGAACTAGACTTCAGTGAATATAAACCAGGAAGCCTACCTGATGAACTCGGTCATTCACAAGAAGATCGATTCTTCCTAGAAAAAGCCAATAACGGACTTCGTCTGATAAACAACCACTACGAACTTCCTCTGCCATTTAGAGATGTCGACTTACGGATGCCAAACAATAGCCAAGGGATATACCTGTAAAATTCCCGAGTCCGAACAGCGTGGTGCCATCAGCAAAGTATGTTACCTTCCACACCACGGGGTGTATCATCCAAAGAATCCAAATAAAATTCGCGTTGTTTTCGATGCCAGCGCTAGTTATGAAGGCATGTCTCTCAACGACCACCTGCTACAAGGCCCAGACCTTACAAATTCCCTATAGTTGGAGTCTTGAGCCGATTTTGAGAAGAAAGAGTCGCCTTTGTTGACGACATAGAGGCCATGTTCTACCAGGTAAAAGTTCCTGCTGCCACACCTGGGGCAGATACATTTCAAATATATCTAGATAAGTTACAGTTACATTCCAAATGTATCTAGATACAGTTACGTATCTAGATACATTATTTATGAATGTATCTAGACACATTACAGTTACATTCCAAATGTATCTACATACATTTACAGTTACATTTTCTGTGCGGTGTATGTTGTAATTGGGTGTATATTTTTGTGTGCAAGAAAAGACAAGACTAGTAAATATTGTTCAAGTTTATTCATTTTCAGTTATAACATTTGTATGGTCATATTGATTCACATATTGTTAAACTTAATAGAAACATACTACCTGGAGTTCATTTGTATGAACATAAGGGTCTCGAATGTATGGTCTTTCAGTGAGCATCTGTCCGGGCGGAAGATCTTTCCAGCTATACTAAATAGTCGCTCGACTGGAGCGGAAGAGGCCGGTACAGTGAGGTTTTGTTTAGAGTGTTGGAAAGTTCAGTTGTTGTTGCTGCCAATAAGATAATGCATTAGTGTCCTCTGCAAAGCATTGCTGACCAAATTAATCTGATATCACACTGTCCCATGATGAACTTGTTGTGGGAACACTGCGATTCCCCATAAAGGAGAACACCTTGGATCGCTTCCTGGAGGGTTCCAGATCTTCCTGTGAAACTTGTGGTTCAGTTGGTTGTTGTATACGCATGGCCTCTGTCTTGAGGGTCTGTTTCATTGATGCTATCTGGTCAGCTGACAAACACCAGTCGAGCCCAGGAATGTCGAAATGGTCAAGAATAGTTATAGCGAAGGTTTATCCGATATAATAACATATGTGTTCAAGCAATGATACGTTGAAAACTGGTTATGATGACAATGACTTGAAATTCTTGGTTTATAAATGATTTGGCCAGAACACATCAAACAAACACTAATTGTGTTTCTGTGGGCTATTAGTGTCAGGACATGAACTGTGATGGCTTCACTGATGCCTTGGTGATTAGCATAAGTTATTAATGTTGATCATATTTCTAAATTCACAACTGCGATTTAAAACATGAAAGATGCAATCAAGATTTATAAATGATTTGGCCAAAACACATCAAACTATTTATATTTCTATGAGAATTAGTGTCATGACATGATCTGCCTGATGGCTTCAAGATGGCTTTCATGATTAGCATAAGTTATTATGTTGATAATATTTCCCAGTTCACCATTGCAATTTAAAACATAAAAGATGAGACAATTAGCATAGCGGTGAACCCGAGGAATACAGGATGACAGTACACCTCTTTGGTGCTGTGTCGTCACCCAGTATAGCAAATTTCGTATTAAAGCAGATTGCAGAGAAGGTTGAATGTACATATGGTTATCAAGTTGCCAATACAATTCGACGAATTTTGTATGTCGACGACTGCCTGAAATCTACCTGCGATGAAAATACTGCTACCCAGCCGATCAAAGATCTAACCTCTGCTTGTGCAATGGGTGGATTTCACCTTACGAAGTACACATGCAACAAGAGCAAAGTCCTTAGTATTCTGCCAAAAGAAGAGTGTTCTAAACATGTCCAGGCTTGCAATCTCGACTATGATGATCTTTCAATCGAACGTGCACTTAGCATACAATGGTGTGCCGAAACGGATACTTTTAGATTTTCTAAGCCAATAACGAGACGAGGCATATTATCTACGATCTCTTCTATATACGACCCACTGGGATTCATAGCACCGTTAATTCTTCCAGCAAAGAAGTTGCTCCAAGAACTCTGCCGAGATGCTAGTTTAGGTTGGGATGACGAATTGTCCGTCGAGCACCAAATTCAATGGATGAAATGGCTGTACGAGCTTCCATCATTGAAACACATGTCTATGAAACGATGTATGAAACCTGCTGTATTTGGAAATATAATATCAAAGCAGATACATATATTTTCTGATGCTAGTACGACAGGCTATGGAGCGGTCGCATATCTCCGTCTCTGTAATGACAATAACAAAATACGTTGTGCATTTCTGATGGGAAAATCACGTTTAGCTCCAATCAAGATGCTAACTATTCCACGCTTGGAACTAACATCTGCAACGGTATTCGTTAGCCTAGGTAGAATATTATTGCAGGAACTATCCAACCGTACTACACTACATCAAGAGTGAAAAAAGGAGATTTTCTGTTTTTGTCTCAAATCGTGTGCAACTAATACGGGACTACTCGAATATTAGCCAGTGGAAATGTGTTGATACACAGAGAATTTTCCAGTTTTACAAACAAACGTTGGCTTGACGGACCCTCGTTCTTAATGAAACACGAAGTACATTGGCAAGAACAGCATCGAGCGTTCATTCAGAACGAAGAAGTCAACTACGAAGTAGATGTGAACGTAACATCTATCGATCAGTCTGCTGCAACCATAAATACATTGATCGAATATTATTCGAATTGGTCGCGCCTAAAGAAAGCTGTTGCCATATTTCGCAGAGTACAGAAAATACTGCAACAACGCATTTTGCAACGTGAGATTGTATTACACACAGATTTGTGTGAAATTTGTGCAACTTAGCAAAACGTCCATTGAACGAGGTCGAGTAAAAAATAAGGTGTGTAAAAATAGTTCAGTACATCGCTTGGATCCATACTTATCTAATGGTCTACTTCGTGTTAGTGGACGATTCAGCAAATCGGACCTATCAGATGAAACAACGGTTTCCCTATGAAAATACGAAACTAACCTAGTCTGCGATCACTTTTAAATCTAAACCACAATAATACATCTATTAATAATTGAGCTAGAAAAGGGAGAAAAAGCTGAGAATGTTTTCTATTTAATGGTATAATTTTTGTTTTTGATGCGAAACTATCCGTGCTGCGCAATGGGAAAAACCCAGAGGTCCTACAGTGCCAAATCCCGCAGCGTCAGTTCAACATGTTTATGTTGTTATACAATCCGATCAAATTTATGCCTAATTTAGCCCATCCATCCTATTTTATGTATGATATATGCATAATAATATACATAGATATTATATTTGACTATATTTCGTGCACATTGTGAATATTTAAGATGTAATAGAGAATTAAACACCGAAAAGCTATTTTTGGGGGGGATAAAGTTGCATTGTGTTCGTGATTATTTGCATTATTTGTTAGATGTACATAAAACAATTGATGCATGATTTAATGAGACCATGGATTATGTTCAACATTAAAATTGCATCAATTCAATGTCGTCTTTTCCATTGGATTTGTCTGTCTCACTTGAAAAATAGTTCATCACATTTGTCACCGTAATATAATATGCATATAATTTGTATATGTAACTACATTCTAATCATAAAACATATTGTATTGTGGTTAATTTATTTATAACATATATAACAGCACAACGCCTGAACTTCTTTTTCACTGTATATCGATTTTAATTTTTGGGTGGAAAAAATATATATGCATTGGACCTTACAGTGGTCATTTTCTACGCTATCGAGGTATATATTTCCAAAATTATGTCAGGAAACTATGTCAAGTTATATATTTACTTATTATTCTCTTCAAGACCTATCTAATGAAACCAAAATGGATGTTCTACGACTAATTTGAAAATTTCACCATTTCTCACTTTGGACTGCCCTGAAATTTGCCGATTGGTGTTTGGGCCAATTTTGCAGCCTTATTTCTGAAAAATATGATAACTTGATACATATTTATTTATTTTAATGTGTTATATATAAATATTACATTACACAAATGATGAAAACATGTCAGTGATACAATTATTTGGTGAGTTATGACGTTGATAAACCTTCACCTCTGGCAATGATACATTTCTGGAATTAGACTTTTGTGACCTGTCAAATGACTGGCGATATTTGGGGCATATTTTAGCCGATTACTCAATAATGATAAAAGATAGCCCCATTATATATTTTCTTCTTAGTTATGACAAGACCTATCCAATGAGCCACAAATTGAAGCTCTATTGTGAAAATGACCACCTTCCCTATATTTAGCTCATGCTGGACGCAACCATGTTCTCTCCGAATTACGACAACGTTACTGGATCACACACGCCAATGCCACGGTTCGCCAGGTTATCGCCAGCTGCTTCACATGTCGTCGTCTTAGAAAGCCCGTAGATTATCACAAAATGACAGACTTACCTGTTGATCGTACGTCACCGGAAACGGATTCATTTATCTACGCTCTACGCAGATTTATTGCACGTCGCGGACCAGTAAGCAAAGTTCTGATAACGGAACTAATTTCGTGGGCGCCGAAAGAGAACTGTTTCAAGCTTTGAACCATGATGACATTCAGGTTCAAATGTTGAAGAGAAATGTCGACTGGAAGTTCAATCCTCCAGCGACAAGTCATATGGGTGGAATATGGGAACGACAAATAAGAATTGTTCGTAGAGTACTCTCCTAATTGCTGCAGGAGTTTGCAGATCGCTTAGAAGACGAATTATTTCGCTCATTACTTTGTGAAGTGGAAGCCATTGTCAACTCCAGAACGTTAATATTCGTATCTAGTGACCCTGATGATATGAATCCACTCACACCAAACCACTTACTAACCATGAAAACTAGCGTGGTCATGCCTCCCCCTGGAAAACTTCAGCGAAACGATGTGTACATAAAACGACGCTGGCGAAGAGCACAATACCTAGCCAACTTGTTCTGGTCCCGCTGGAAAAGAGAATATCTCCTAACGCTCCAAGAAAGAACAAAATGGAATCAGCCGAAAAGAAATATAAAAGTTGGAAATATTGTCTTAGTGAAAGATGAGAATAGCTGGACGATGGGTTGTGTTATCTCCACGGAACCTGATTATCAAGGATTTGTCCGAACTGTTATGTTGAAAACACAAACAACTTCGAAACTCCGAAGGCCGGTAACGAAACTGGTCGTACTACTTTCAGTGGAAGAACAGAACTGTGATGATGATGATGATAATAATTAGACAATACATTATTATACCTCATGCATATATGTATAAATATTCTAACTTCTATTTGTATGAATGATTTGCATTTGTGATGATTTAAGTTAAACAAAGTAACTCAGTCTAAGAGGCCAAGAATGTTAATGCAGAATCCAAATAGAAATTATGATTCCTATATACCATGTGATGATGTGGTGATTCCTTAAATCGATTAGGCATTGTGTTTGTGTCCTTGACATCAATGGGCTCATGCATTGACCTAAATATCACAAGACTGAGGAAAAAGTAGAGTCATAAGACCGAAGGAAACCGAAGGCACCACACGAGAAAAGTGATACTTAAAATCGATCACAGTTTAAACGTATTTTTACCACCGTAATACTAATAGGGACACAGAATTTTCTGAACCGTGTTGGTTCTGCTTATTCGTCGTATTCTTTTTTCTCATTCGTCGTGTTTGTTCTTTTCATTCGTCTTGCTGTATGTTATGTGTTTATGGTGTCAACATTCAACATAGTTATATTATTTCAACCAGAATTGTTTTACATGCGTACCAGAACTGTGCCTTACAACGCATGAAGCGCGATGCAAATTGTCTTCCATCAACAATCCCTGTAGAAAACGTGCAACTAACTTAACACTGAAAACGGCACCAACAATTAGTTTCGAAACAAATACATCTCGATTCTTGCCATTTTCTGTAAACAATCAGTTTGTGTATCTGGGATGTTTCGTTTTTGAGCCGTCACGAAAGTCATAAAGATATAGGCAGGAATAGAAAATAAGGCACTGTGACTATGTGAAGAGTTCACCCTTTATGATATTCCGCTAATTGAGAGGTGATACTCGAAAGAATCTGAGGAACTCGCAACAATTGACAAACTATTCCGTGTCAAAATAACTAGATTATAAGATAGCTCACAATGAAAGGAAATTACCATTACTCCTTTACTCGGATAGACAACTTCAACATCAGTACAAAAAGGTGAACTTATCTATAAAATAAGAAGATAATGTATCCTGCGCTTCAAAGCTGGATCATGGACGACTGTCAGGATCCATCTCAGTTTAGTAGTACCATACACCGGGAAGGTTTCAGCTTATATCCAGATCATTGTCAACAATATTATCAACCAGATAACAATAATATGGTCAACTATCAAAAATTATTTCCAACTAATCATGAATATCTACAATATGACGACAGAACATCAACATGTATAACAGATCCAAGCTCACAGAACAATAACATGGCTCCGTGTCATTCAGATATTAAAATGTGTCATTCAAGAGTACACACAAAGCAGGCCACCGACTTCAAGCCGCCTTATATTTATGCTGCTCTCATATGTATGGCAATCGAAAGTCAGAAAGAGAAGAATGCCACCTTGCGTGAAATAATTCATTATATCGAATCAAAGTTTCCATATTATCGTTCCACTAAGAAATGGCACAGTACCATCCGCCATGACCTCACTGTAGATGACTGCTTTGTGAAGTTGTGTCCTCGTCCTGGACAGAAAGCATCTCTCTGGACCGTCAATCCACAATTTCAAGATATGTTTTTCAAAGGTAACTTTCGTCGACGTCGTTATCGTTTCAAGAAAGGGAGTATCAGTTGGCTTAAAGCACAAAAACAGTCGGCGGATAAACAACATCAAAGAGGGAAAGGTTTTCACATAGACGTCTTACCCTCAGATGAAAACTGCTCAACTTTACCTTCTCCCCATTCTGTACTAACAGATGACCATAATTCTCAGTCTTATTCAACTCCACCCAACCATTCAGATTATACCTTTCAAAGATACCCTCATACCACAGAAAGTGATGATCTAAATTAAAAATTTCGGCCCCATCATGTCATGTAGTGGGAATAATCCTACATCAATATGTCGATCAACGAGTCACTTCGAAGATGCTGCAAAATATGAGAATAAGTTACCAAATGACTTCTTGCCCACGATTCCTGATTTTCAAGATTGTGTCGATGAACTTTATTAGAGTTTTCAAAACGATTATTATATGTCAATGTAATATATCATTATTAAGTCAAACAAAATATGTTATTTATGATTGGAAAGGTATTTATATTCTAATATCTAGTGAAATATAATAAAAAATGTTGTATGCAAAGAAATCGTCTACTTCATTCCATATCCTTTCATATAATAATGAATTGAGTCATATATCAAGTTGTTATTCACCTAAAAGACTATGCCCAGTTTACATACCTACAACATTAAAAATCTGAATAATGTTGAAAATGTTAACAACAAATGTGATAATTAATAATGTATAGATATTATACATATTAATGATGAAAAAATTGATAATGTCGTCGCTGATGTGAGCAAAGAAACATTCATCAACTTGTCACATATTTCTCTTAATTAATCTTAATTAAAAAGAAGAATGATTAATGGATGTTTTGGTAAGTTCAAATTTTAGAAATGTGTCTACTTTTGAAAGGTTTAATTCTGTTCTGAAATTCCTCTTTCAAGGTTACTTTCACCAATAAATAAATAATGGTTATCGTTCAAATCTCGCAGATATATTATTTGGAGATATCACTCTACAGCATCCATGAATATCTCCTCCATCTAAGAGCGATTTATTCAATATAATTTATATATCAAGATCTTCGGCCCAAATATTTAATAATTTAGATTGATAATGTCTTCATTGTATACACGAATAAGAGCTTTATCATGCATGCAGATAGTTTATCTAATAGCTCTTATCACCAGGTAGTATAAAAACTAGAGATAATACTGATTATCATATATCGATGATTGATCTATTTTACGAAATACCAGTTCGACACGACAGTAATTGAATGTCAGATATATTACTAGTTACCTCTATCTTCCTGACAAAGCTAACTGACAATATTTATTTTCCAATCATCTTGATAAGGATGCATATAGATAATAGGAACGACCCAATTATGTAAGAAATACTATAACCAAATCCACACCAAATCTCTATAATATAAGATATGATGAGGCAAGATCAGAAAAATGTATTTAAGGCATTCCAAATCATCACCCATCACTGCTGCTCCCAAATTATTGTATATGAATATTTCAATATTTTATCAACATATTCACTTTATAAAATTGGGTCCTGATTTCTATACCGTATTCATTAGACATTGTATATATGACCACTTAATATGTAACTTGGTTTTTGGGTCGCACAATGATCCCTCACAAATCATATCATTAATTCTTTCCAATTTAAATAAATTAATAACTTTATTTACGATATCAAACAATGAATTTACGTAATTTTGTTTAAACGTTTAAACTGTGATACTTAATTGTTCTGCAGTACTTCAAAAGTACACCATATTCACTCACTGTCTGGGAAGAAGTAATTGTTATTGATACATACATATTTTATCATATTTATTTTTATTAATTTCGGAACAAATACGTCTCGATTCTTGTCATTGCATGTCTGTAAAAATCAGTTTGTGTACCTGGGAGTATTTGGGATTGCGTAAAACTGAAGATGATTAGTTTTTAGACAGTCACGAAAGTCATAAAGATATAAACAGGAATAGAAGAAAGAAGAAAAAGTGAATAAGACATCTTAAGAGTTCATCGATCCTTTATGATATTCCGCTAATTGACAGGTGATACTCGAAGGACTCGTTCTTCTTAGAAATAAGCCTGAGTACAAATGCATATCTATGTGACACTATCTGATGATCGATGGTAATTTAATCTACTTTATAATTACAGATTCATATATTCAGCTCCAGGTGTATATTACAATTGACATGGCTAATTCATGAATCTGAGGAACTCTCACTAATTAACAAACTATTTCGTGTCAAAATAACTACCTTATAAGATAGCTCAAAATGAAAGGAAATTATCATTATTCCTTTGCTCGAATAGAAAGCTTCAACAACACTAAAACAACCAAGAACATCAGTACAGAAAGGCAAACTTATCTATAAAATAATAAGATAGTGTATCCTGCTCTTCATCTTGCTGGACCGTCGATCCACAATTTCAAGATTTGTTTTTCAAAGGTAACTTTCGTCGATGTCTTTATCACTTCAAAAAAGGCTAGATAGACATGTAGTTATAATGGTAGATTAATCAAAATAATTTTTTTGAATAGCTATTCCTATGAGGGAGCATCATTTCTGATAATATTTAATTAAATCTTACTATGTGGTATCTCACTTTCTTGTATTACACTACCAAATCCCATGTTTATAACAAAACAGCTTCAGATTTAGGCATACATACACATATATACAAACAGAATAAGATTAAATCTCCTCTTAATGTGTGTTTTTATATATATATATATATATATATATATATAATGTTAGTATTATACAGGTATTGTTATGCATGAAGTAGGCTTAATGGGTTGAACTACTTACTTCTAGTGGTAATGAGGCAAAGTGAAAGATGAAACACTGCCAAAGTTTGAACCCAGGTGTTGAATGCAAACAGCCCTACTGGTCATCCGGCATAGAAACTCGGACTATCCGTGTGTGTGTGACCAAATGGTGCCTTGTTTATAGTCTGACTATACCAATGCTCTACAATTAGCTCTATTTACAATACAAAGAATAAGCAATAAATCAAATAATTTAAATCATGAACCTCTATTATTATAATTCATTTCACTTTTTCCAAAGCCGTAATTTCCATACCCACAAATTGAGAGTGAATAAAGTAAACTGTTATATTGTTACATTTACTAGACATTTAGGTTAACTTTATGTGTTTTATTTCTGGCGGTGTGTTTTCTACCCAGAAATTTACAGTCATTCTAGTTTTTGTGTAGATAATTGCAATACAAAATGCATCTGGCTGCAACATACAATAGATAAGGTATAACAGTCTCGACTTCAATATAAATCATTAAACTAAAATTTATGGAATATGTACAATCTTTTGCTTTTAATATATTAGAAACTTAGAATCATTTTTATACTTTATTTACCGGTAGCTAAATTAAGTTGGTCATTAGGATCATTTTGTACCATTTCTTCTTTAACACCAAATGATTTGTCAATTAAGTGGAATGCAGTTATGCAATAATATCTGTGTACACATGCACTTATGATGTCATAATTATCAGTTGGCATACATTTACACAAACAGTCATGAAAACTGGCAATAAATTGACTGAACTTGTCTGATTTCATAATGGAATCTGGAAAATCCATAATGTTCTGATGATTCAACAAATGTATTTATTTCACAGGTACGATCATAAGCTTCGGAGACATTTCAGAAAACTGGAACAGGAAATCATCATTTATTAAAATCAATCGAGTAACACAAATAATAGAAAGACTTGATACTACAATGTATTTAATAAAACTGAAATTATTCACACGGACCAATAACTACTTGAGGATGAACACGAATCGTTTGATTTGTGGACCAGTCAGTCAAGGTTTAGCTCTTCCAGGAAACACACTTGATGGAGAACTGAAGTTACAACGACAGGAATGGGTCCAATGGATTTGCCCAACACAGTCTGCACGTCATAACCCTGCTGGTGGAACAAAGGTATAACAATGAGAAACTGGAATTCCTTGTACATATGCCAACAGTACTTAGTGTAAAGCATATATAAGGTGCCTGGATTAGCCAAAGCCAGTAGATAAAAAGTCACAGATCTTTACTGAGGAGTGTTTAATACATTTACCTCATCATCTGCAGCATCTAGAGGTAGCAAAGCTTCAATGGTAGGTTGAAGAAGCTAAAACACAAAGCAAATTATATCCCACATAATGTTCTATAACTGATGGCTTACTAACAATAACAACAACATTAACACATGGCATACTTTATGTGTATGAAAAGAAAGGTCAAATTTGTTTAGTTCTGGTACAATCTCATCAATTACAAAATTCTTTAGTTCGTAATTAAATATTTTTAAATTTACACCACAGACAAAGTGTGAAGTAATTACTAGAAAATGTACTTTGTGTAGTCGTCAATTTAATCAGTGAACAAATTACCTTAACTTTAACTGTCCGGTTATCAAGTCCAGGTAATGTGACGTGCACATCTAAGTTCATCTTCTTCACTGGCTTTTCGATGCCTCTCTTACAAAGGGTACAGTACAGGAATGGCCTACATAGTCAGTGGAGGAGATTAATACAGGTAAAAAACAACAAGCTACAGAGTCCTTATTTTTGTGAATGCAATAATTATTAATATATCTTACTAGATATTAAATTGAGTGAGCGATTGGTTTGTTTAGTCAGCAATCATCACACCTATGACATATGGCCAGGAGAAGACTCCCAGAGATAACAGACACAGACAGGAGCTATATCCAGACCAACAACCTGGAAGTTTGCAGCACAGTGCTCTAATTACTGTGCAATTTATTATATATATATATATATATATATATATATAAGTGAATAATACAAATAATACGTGATTAATGTAAATACCTGGTAATAATAATGACAAGATACACAGTCACGAGGAGTGACTGAACTACTTTTATTTTGTAACTAAGTAAATCTACTTGAGTAAAAAGTAAAACTACTTTCTAAAAGTAATTGAAGTAGAAGTAAAAGTAGAAGATAAAATTTATTGTAACACAAAATAAAAGAATCAAATACACAGTCCACAGACATGTGCTGCCACCTTGAGTTCATTGCACCCATAGACATGCTGATGCGCTGCCACCTTCAGTTAACTGAACAAAGCCATTGTTCAACTTCAGCAAAAGCTGATTCTCAAAGTTAGTGTCGCCAATGCGATTAAAACTTTAATTATGATCAATCTTGGAGAACAAGTGGCTTCAGCTGAAACACTGTATAACAAAGTGAGCCTTAAAATATAGGTTGCCAAAACTATGATGAGTGTTGAATATCAGTGAGCATCAGCTGAAACGTGTATACCGAATGTTAATTAGCTTTCTTACAAAACTCATTTTAATACCACACCATATTAAAATATATTTTCTTACCATAAATGCATCAAAGATACACAATTTGGTGCAACTTGTAATGAAAGTTTGCAGCAACTGTATCAATTGTCTCTTAAATCATAGGCTATGTTATTACTACCGGTAAATAAGTAATGAAGATATCAGGAAGTAATTGAAAGTAACAAAGTAAAAAGTAGTAGTACAGCAGATAAAACTACTTCATAACAAGTAAAATTAGTTGGTTGAAATTTTACTTCATTAGTTCGAGTTACTTGAAAAACTATTCAAGTAGATTAATGAAGTAGTTTTACTTCATTACATGACACCCCTGATAGTCGCAATGGTACATAATAATATGTGACAGGTCTTCTATTAGATTACTGATATATCTATGAATTTTGCACAAATAATTAGGCTCATAATATGATAAAGATTATGTGGGTAAGATGGCCATCTGTAACTCACCCTTGATATATAGATCAAGGAAAAAAAAAGTTCCTCAGTGAGAGTTATCATTCAAATCGATCACATAAAATTCGTTTGCCTCATTAAATACAATCATACACATTTTTCAATATATGACATGGATCACAGAATACGCAGGCAGAGTTATTGATGCCCAGAACAAAGAAAAATAAACATTCCACGATGAAATCCTATCAGGTGACTTATTATCATAACACAGAAATGGACTCCATGAACAATGTATTATAATTTACCAGCTCATAGTTTCTTATAATAAGACAATAACATACTGTAATGTAGTTCCACCTTGTAGTTTATCATTGTTACATCGATCACAAGCCAACCAGGAGTATGCTGTCAGCTCATCTATGTCAGATAAAGTACCTAGATTAGGAGATCAAAATCAAATTATTGCACAAACAATTACTGTATATGTTAGCTACTAGTCATGGAACAAAATGTAAATGTAGCATATATCTTTATACATTTAACAATGCGTGTGTGCGTGTGGATAATAAGTAATTTACTGATATCTCATTTTATTGACCTCTATGACACAGAAGAGGCCAGTTTTAACCCCGACAATGTGTTTAGGTGTGTGTGTGTGCTGATGAGTTGTTGTTGTTGAGTTGTTTAGCCTCAGTGTTGGTCACACCTGGGACACATAGACGAGAGAAAACTCCCATAGGAAACTCAGGTATGAGACAGATTTAAGCCCACAGC
The DNA here is from genome assembly GCA_025642065.1 of Paralvinella palmiformis. Taxonomy (NCBI): domain Eukaryota; kingdom Metazoa; phylum Annelida; class Polychaeta; order Terebellida; family Alvinellidae; genus Paralvinella; species Paralvinella palmiformis. Next base: position 1,470,625 of record JAODUP010000037.1, on the reverse strand, counting down.
CTGGTGGTTTGCAGAGCAGTGCTTTAACTACTGCATCATTGGTGATGATGATGATTTGATGTTTTACGGCCACTTTTGTGCACATCGCAGGCTAAATGGGCCGAGCGACCTCCAAAGGTAATGAAGCGAAGTCAAAGATGAAACAACCTTCAGATATGCCCACACTGAGATTCGAACACGGGCGGTAGTGATCTGTGGTCCAACACGTAATCGCTAGACCATGGAGGAGCCCCCTACTACACCATTGGAGTGCTGTGTGTGCGTGTGTTTGTGTGTGTCCATGCAAAAGAGTGCATACCTTGTAAAAAATATAATGAGTCCACTTTGGCAGGGATGGTGAACTGTGGTAGTCTGGAGAGAACATGTGACGTCATCAATGGAAACGGCACACCATTATCACAAACTGAGCTATACTCATCTAATATGCACTGACCTAAATATTGAAAATGTCAGCAGATTCACATGAAGCACATAAACAAACAGGTGTCATCACTGTCTAAATCTCACAGTAAAGTCAGAACACTGAAATAAATCACACTACTAATTACCCTGGCCAATGAAAACATCTTGAAGCAAAATACACTTCTTTACGCTTTCTGTTATATTGTAGCATGCTGCCTGTGGTATGACAACCTTCAAATATCCAGTTTCATCATATTTACTTATAACATATATCAGTTTCTGTGAGGTACCTTCATACATGTTTACCTGGAACAAAGCAGTGTATATCAAATATATTACATAGCCAGTGTAGTCCCCAATATATTGAGTAGCAGGTTTTAGCAACTGAGTAGCCAGCTGCTGAATCTGTAATTGATGACTTTTTATAACAAAGTTATATATATATTTGTAATTAATTGTTTGCATAGATAATTTAAGTTCAATCATAATGGAATTTCATATTTGATAAATAATTTTGTTGTTGTAATATTTTATACTGATAAAAGTAAATGATAATAGAGTAATTTAGACACTACATACATTCTGAATGTGATATTCTAACCAACATAATAGCATTCATATCAGGCAAGAGTAGGTGCCAGCAAGTTGACCAAATAACTACAGTTAGTACAAACCGAAACATAATTTCATTATTATATATAATAATAATGATGTGCCCTATTGAAATAACTGTACTGATGTTCTTTAGTTTGTATAATTAAAATACAAAATTAATTGTAAAATTGTGAATTGTCTAATTTTGGCATAGTTAGTAAGACTAACATATTGTGGATATAAGATAATCATAAAATTAACACTCAAATACAAAATTGTTATAATAAAGAATAAATAAACCAGTACAATAATCGAATTGAAATATAACTGTGTTGTTCAATAAATAGATTGGTTTGTCTGTAGAAATTAGGAATTGAAATATCTGGTAAGAATGTATGTTTTTTTAGAAAAGATTTTATTTACCAATTAATTAAATGTTTTTAATTCAGAAATATTTCTTCCATGACAATCCTACTTGGAATATAAACTACTCGGAGTAGGTATTCCAACCAAGTACTCAAAGCAAGTACTCGGAGTACCTACTCATGGTAAAAAGTAGTAGGTAAAGAGTCAGTAAAAAAACGGAATTGGAAATGAAATATTTGGAATTGGAATTATATTGGAATTGATCAATTTGATATGGAATTGGCCAAATGGAATTGAGTGGAATTGGAATTAACAAAATGGAATTGACCCCATGTCTGGTCTGGTGACAGCCCTGTGTCTTGAATTAGTCATAAAGACGAAGAAACCAATGTGGCTGGTGTACACAAGCGTAGTGGCAAAGCTGCTGCTGTGCATTAATGCCACGGGGTCATGTTCCTAACTTACTGTCATTACAGCTAGCATTTTTCTGCTACGACTGTAATCTCATTCCGAATCAGCATCCCAGGTAAGGTTCTTATTTAAATAAATGACAACGCTGTAAACTGTTCTGTCAGTATCTCGTTTAATTATCATCAACTTTATCATCCATGTCGCTGTCATCATCTATTTCGAGTACATCAAGCCGATTCTGAAGCTGGTCTTGGGCTATTGGGCGCGACATCCACCTCGACAGATGTCGCTCCCATTGAGTCTAACAGGTTAACCTACACGCCAATGCTGACACAGCCAACACTGCAGCAGACGTCCCCATGGTCATCCCCATAAACCTTGGGGAGTAGCTCCACATGTGGCAGGTTCCTGACATGGGTTCTTCTCCACTCAGTGGGAGCATTCTTGTGAAGTTCCTTCCATTGTTCAGACTTAAATCGAGGACCACATATCGAGATATGCATGAGAGCAATGAGCATATCATGACCCAGACCGTTTCACAGTCGAGATTTATTCTCTTCACAGCACTTCACGGTTTCCACAACTGCATTAGAGAGAGAGGCTGACATAGGCAGATTACTGCTATGTCAACGATGTGTTGGAAATGGAGACTCCGGATGGCTTGCTCAAGAACACTCTTCTTCAGTAGGAATTTTGTTGGCGACATTCCCTTCCCCTTCAACACATTTGAAGACACTTCCCAGTCTGCCATGGTGTATGTATAAGTTCTTTTACTGAAATAGGGACTTCAGCTCTTCAAATTGCAACTTCTTGCACAGTATATGTAAGTGATTATCAAAATATTCTTTGAATTCAACTGATTATTAATTTATATTATTTTAAATGCCAACATATTCTCTAGTCTTGACTCCTAAATCACATGTCGAATCTGATCATATGCCAGGATCAGTGATCAGATTTTGGACTGGAGATAGCATGTGCAAGTAGATCAAGACCAGGTGCCAAGATTGGGATACATACTACTGTAAATGTTTTAAATTGATACAAATGTTTTTTAATTTGACTACGATTTTGTTTACTTTTCTTTGCTAACTTCCAACAGTCTACTAGCAATCATCGGTATTTGGATGCCATTGTCCTGTTTGGGGATAGGTTCTATATAAATATGATATTATTACAAATGTGATGACATGCATTAGATAAAATCACCATTGTGAATCATTATTAAAATAAATGTATTTTCCAGTGCATGAAAGACACGTTATGAATTGACGAGTCTAAATAATAAGTTGCATTTGCGGAGGGGATGCACAATAAATATATGGAATAAATAAATAAGTTGCATTTAGGTTTAAAATAAGGACTAAAATATCCAACAGGGCTGACTATTTCATGGATTTGATCAAACCAAACCATTCTTTCACCTCAAAAACATGAAAGAAAAAGTAATTATACTCAGTAGCTGGTGGTCCAACAGTCTGTAGTTGGTGATTCTGCTAGCCGCTGGTGCTTAAGCAACACACTGCATATCCATCATTATGGGACATTTCATTGGCTGAATGAAATGGTAATGTGGTTGACAAGAGACCTCAGACTAGAGGTCAAATTTGTACCTAGTTATGCTTGAAGGATGTTAGTAGATTCCTGTTGGTGGATTCAAACCAACAATTTTCTCAATTTTGGCTAAGCACTTTACCAATGAGCTACCATAATCTAGTCAGTATTCTCTCTATCTCTCTCTCTCTCTCTTATATATATATATATATATATATATATATATATATATTATATATGATGATGATTGATGTTTTACAGCCACTTTTGTGCACAAGGTAGGCTAAATGGGCCGAGCGACCTCAAAAGGTAATGAAGCGAAGTCAAAGATGAAACAACCTTCAGATATGCCCACGCCGAGATTTGAACACGGGTGGTAGTGATCTGTAGTCCAACACGCTACCGCTAGACCATATTATATATTATATATTATATATATATATAAATAACTTTACCTCATTTAAATTAATTAAAATGATAAATAATATTACCTTTTCATAGATAACTCTGCCCTCCATAGTACACCTAAACACTTCTTCAGCTTTGAGCATAGCCAGAACATCTTGAAATGACCTTATTACTTTTGGACAGTAGATAGATAGTTGATGCATCTTGTATTCAACGCAGCTGGCTTCTCCAGCTGAAGCTTGTAGCATATAGGAGAACAAAGGTGGCTGAGCAGGAATTACACCTGACTGGAAAGAAAGAAAAGCTTCTATTTAAAACATTCCGATAAAGGCAACACTTCTTATTTATTGCAATAAAACGTTCTTATGTGTAGGTGTAGCTTTGAGTTATATCTAATAATCACAGCATGAAGCATTTATGTTCTGATGAATAGCCAACTAATAAGGGTATTTATCAGACATGGGGTCAATTCCATTTGGTCAATTCCAAATCAAATTTATCAATTCCACTTTTATCAATTCCAATTCCATGTTTTACCTACTCCAATCACTGATTGGAGTAGGTACTCCGAGTACCTACTTGGAATACCTACTCCTAGTAGTTTATATTCCAAGTAAGATTATCATGGAAGAAATATTTCTGAATTAAAAAATAAAATTATAAATTAATTTGTGAATTATTTTTTTTTAGCAAACTTCAATTCCAATCCCAAATTTATCAATTCCAATTCCATTTTTTTAAATAATCAATTCCGGAATTGCTGCCGATCAATTCCAATATGGAATTGACCCCATGTCTGATATTTATTATCATGATAGATTTCCTAAGGTATGTAGCGATTAAAAGGCTTGTTGTTAACAGACAAAACCTTTTTTGAAACTTTCCTATTGTGAAGTAAGGATTATCATCCCATGTAAGGTGTACACATTGAACACTAGATAAATTAAAATCTAAACATTCCTAAAGTCCATTTTGTTTAGTGATTAACAAATACAAAAGTGGCATATTAGCAGTAAAAAGTTGAGTATGGCTTGCTTAGCCTTTTCAATGGAAATTCTACTGAAACCTAATGTCAGACTGCACAACCTAGACAGTTAATTTATATTCATAGTAAATGAATAGAACAATATCAGGTAAAATTAGCTTTTTTACTCGAGATAATATTATATTTTTGATGTACACATACACACACACACACACACACATTCACACACAACAGTTATAAAAAATTACTTAAAAAAATAATATTCTGGAGATGAGTTTGCATTTCTTTGCCATTTGTCTTGTAAGCTGCTTTGCCCATAATTTTAGTCTTATCAAAGTATAACCACACACAATCTTGTTTTATATTGTGAAGTATCAATATGTACTTATAAATTACCAACTATAAATTACACAATACAGTAGTCTCAAAAGTCTATGTGACTGCTCACCTTATACACCCATCCTGACTAACTACTTAACACTAACTCAATGATCCCCCCTAATCCAATTGCAATTCACTTATAAATATATGTAAAAAAATTATTATCTAGCATAACTAACAATTGATTTTAAATAACATTTCATTTTTTGGTACTGCAAGTTAATTGATAAATGTATGTTTATAAAATAATCAATAAAAAAATGCAATAATAAAAATCAAATTAGTCTGAAAACATTTAAATGCACGAATTACTTTTTTTTGCAGTGATTTAAATCAAATGATTTAAATCAAACAACTCATACACACACACACACACACACACACTGAACATCACACTATTAACCTGTTCACTGTCCTGACTTGTAGATTTCTCCAACACTGACGCATATGACCATACAGAGTCTATCATTGCAAATAACTGTGACAACCTAAAATAGAAAATAGCATTTTTTGGTTTTTATATTGCCAGTAAATATCATAACATGAAAGATAATACAAATGAACAATCAAGACAAACGAACACCGATTAATAACATCACAGCTAAAATACACACAATTAACACATCCTCCAAATTATATAGCCAATTATCTGGTAGAGATGCCTACTTGCTTCTGTTGATTCTCTGTAGAAGGTGAAGCCTTCGGAACTCAAACGCTTTTCCTTCTCCATGTTTAATCAGTGTTTTCCATGGATCTTTACACTCGGCATTAACTGGCAGCACGAGTTCACAGAGAAAACCACAGAAATCTTGCAGCAGAAGAGTGTAAACCAAAATATTCTCACATTCTTTATCAAGGCCTAAACTGAAAGATTATATATTTTAATTACAGATAATCGTTTACATACAATTGAGAAAATGAATATTTACCAAATTGTTTATTGCAAATATTATTAAAAGCAGCACAAATATTCTAGATAAAATGTAACTGACACAATTTTGTTTATTGGTTTTAGCTTTAACAGTGCAGTAACAACATAAAATATATGCAAAGAATTCTTTTAGCAAATCTTCAATTTCTGAAGCATGGAAATGTTCAAGGGGATTCAGGTTCTTCAAAAACGAACAAAAAACACATCGGGTCCATATTCCAACTAAATACGCATGGTTATGGATGTGAATAACCAGATGTTAAAACCAGATGTTAAAACTATTTTCTGCTTCACACAATAATCTTTATTAATTTTGGTGATTCACTCATGACATTTATCTAGGAATATGATAATGGTAACACTGTCAAGTTTTTACCTGATAAAATATCTTGGGGGGATTTAATGCGATATTTTAATTCTTTCATTTTCAATCACAGGAAATGGGGAGAATATCAGTGTGTCCCATAAATATGCCAAACAATACATCCATGCATTATCCTGGATTATTAAGCAGCATAAACAGTTGCATCACAAATCAATTTTTCTTGGGGATAATTCACAAACTGTAGTATACCTTTTATCCAAATTTCTGTTCTTTTTTAGGAACACTCTCTGTACTGTAGCCACAAAATCAACAGCTTTCTCTGAACCTCCAGTATTCTTCTCTATGGCCATCAGCAGTGAATGGCAAACATTTGGAGAAGGTGATGATGTCATCGTTTCTAACTTTATCTGCCTGTTTTCTATATCTTCTACATCATTCTTTAATCTGTTATACTGGTTGATATATATATATATATATATATATATATATATATAATTTATTACTACCTATCTGTTACAATTAGCAAAAATACATTTGTTTGTTATTTTATTTCTATATCTGAATGGATTATCAGTAATTAAAATGAAAACATTATACAATATTTATTTAGAATCTCAAAAAGCTATAGTCACTCATTTAAATATGTCAAAGTAACCAATAGTGTGTGTGTATAACACAAACAATGGCCCTCTAGATCAGCTGTTTAAACCTAAGCAGTGGTATTAAAACAAATTACTGCAGTAGCAAATTAGGCCCAAAATATATAAAAAATATTTACAAGATTGATTTTGGCTTTTTGTTAATAATATTAAGTGAGTTTGACCAAATAAATGACAAAAATTAAATAAATGAATACAAAGATCCTATTCCTGTAAATGATATGCTACATAACCATTAAATTTGCTGTATCGTAAAAACGAACCAGGACTATAAATTCAAAGCCCACCTGATCTGATGACCAAACTCGGTGTACACGCACTGGATCGGTACTTGCTGGACATTGACTTGGCTTTCCAGTGAATTACCTGTCACAAGACAAACAAACTAATTAAAACATATACCACTAAACTTCTACAATAAATAAATACGCCATTCTATTCAGCAACATAAAATTTAGCACACACACACAAATGGGGTTCAGACAGTTGTTGAGTAGTTTCAACAAAATAATCAAATGTAATAAATAAATACATTTGTCAATAACATTTTGTATATATATATATATATATATATATATATATATATATACACACACACACACACACACATATACATTTTCCTTAATTCAGGAGTAAATTCTTTGCTATAGGTTTATAATATCAGTGTCAACACAATTAAGCACAAGTAATTATGAAGATAACAACTTTACTAATATGCTGTACTGTTAGTTGAGTTGTTTAGACACAGCACTGGTCACATCTGGGACATATAGCTGAGGATTGAATGTCTAAATAAACATCCCACAAATACAGATAAAACCAGAACCCAGGGATTTACAGCGTAGTGTTTAAACTGCTGTACCATCAGATTCAGAGCACACCAGATATATAAAATATACTATACAAAATACTATTATTATTATTATTATATACATATAATTTAAGTTTTAGTGATGACAATTAAATCAAAATAATGAATCTTCATGTAACCAGTTTTTAACCCGGTTTTCTACTTTATCCCTGTACTAAGACAGTGGTAGACTTCCTCTGTTATATTGTTTTTCACATCAGACTTGCATGGATATAACGAAAGAATGTTTGATTGACATTTAAATGAAATTAAAAATGATGGCATATTTATGTAAAGTAAATAAAGTGTTGTATCGTCAGTGTCGCTTCTAGGAATTAGCCAGTGTGGGGGAGCTCCCACTTAGGTTTGAAAAAGGTGGGGTATTGTAATTTAGCATGGGCACTTGACAAGCATCACTGGCACAAAAACCATTTAGGGGCTCATGGTGCATATCCCCAGGAAAACTTTAACTGAAAATTATGACATTTGCTGCCTATTTGAGACTGTTAATGTGCACAACATCACATTGCATGATGGGGTTTTATTCTGTGGTACCCATGGATGTTTGTTTTTTGCACCATACATTAAACTATCACAGGAATCCTGCAAATCCCACACCATAGAAGCAACAGTGTATCAGGAAGTTCTGTTTTGTTTGACTAAAATTATTTTATATAGTTTCATAACACTTATTGAACTGGACGACTGCTGCCACTCTGCAGGTTTAAATTTTGGGGATGCCCAATTCCATAAGGTGGTGGTTTCCCAGGGGGGCCAGAAAGAGACAATATTAACTTGGGTGTTCTACAGTTTACCAACAGGTTACTAATTTCACTTTTCACTCATAAAGGGCTAGCCAGCCCCAATGCCATTGGCTGAGATTGGCCACTTTCCACTATGTTAATAATTTTATAAAATACATATATATCATACTGTTGCCAAAAAGGAATTTTAAATTATTACATTTATGGAATTATTTATCACCGAGCAGGCATCTGCTTTTTCATTTGAATAATGGGCTATCTTCCATGGGACAATTTCAAAATTGTTAAACGACGTATTATGTACTGGTAATCTATTAAAAACTGCCATGCGCCAACTGAGAACAAGCTAGTAAGATTAACCAGACAACAAGCATCTGTGCAATAATTCCCTAATAACATCAGACACGAAAATTCTCATGAAATTGTCCAAAATGAAAGTTGCCATTAATTTGTAAGAAAAGAAAGCACATCAAAATATTAACTACAATTGAATTGTTGTATTAATTGTTTTCATTTACTATAAGCGCTTTAGGGTAATTTTAGTCCAATTATATAGAATGCTATATAAAATGTTCTTTAATAAAACAAATAGTTTTATATAACCAGCTTACCTTTTGCACAAGGGCATATCCACTTAGTTATAGTATATAAATGTTGACTGGTTCCAGATGTGTTACTTTTAGATGTTTGGCTTGGTCTTTCTAAAACTTCCAAGTGACAGGTACACAATATCACATTATTAGCCTTTGGCTGCTTCAGAACTTGCCTACAGAGAAACAATTACTCGTATACATACTGTGCACGCACACACACACACACACACACACACTACCATATATTAGATATGGCACAAAGCACAACAGAATCTATCCACATCACCTCTCATGCTGTCTAAAATATCCAGCCAAAAATACCAATACCGTAGTTAATTTACAGGTGTGCCTCAGTGTCCCTCTGTCATTGTTATCAGAGCTACTGTTCAGTTCATCTCAACTAGGACTGTACTTAATAATTATTTTACTGTTACATGTACTAATAAACTTTATATAATTATATTTATGAGAAATATCCCACCCCATATTTTCTTTTGTGCGTTTTCAGTTAACTGACTATACAAAACAAGAGACAGTTGTACTAAATATTTCATTTACATGATTACAATATAAAGATTAATTTTTATGAACCAATATCATTTACCAGACATAGGGTCAATTCCATATTTACCGACTCTTTTTTACCTACTACTTCTTACCAGGAGTAGGCACTGTGAATACCTATTCCGAGGACCCACTTTGAATACCTACTCCGAATAGTTTATATTCCAAGTAGGACTGTCATGGAAGAAATATTTCTGAATTAAAAAATTAAATGGTAAATTAATTTGTGGGTTTTATTTTTTGTAGCAAACTTCAATTCCAAATTTATCAATTCCATTTCCATTTTTTTTAAATAAGCAATTCCAAAATTGCACATCAATTCCAATTGCGGAATTGACCCCATGTCTTTCATATACAGTCACTTTATCCACACACCTGTTCCCAAAGAAATTATGCAGATTAACAAAGATTGATTTTCAGGAACCAATATCATATACAGTCAAGTCTCTTTATTCACACACTTGTTCCTAATGAAATTGTGCAGATTAACAAATCGTACAGATTACAGAGAATCATAACTGTTCCATTAACTAATTAGTTTTATTACAGGGTTTTAAACTGTTACAACAAAGACATTTACATAATTACAGGATAAAGCATAACCTAAAAAAATAATGACATTTACAGGTTTTTGCTAATGCACTGTTTGAACAAATTCTTGTGCACAAAGTGAAAAACACAGACCATTAATTTGTGACATTGCAGCATCAAATGAAGTTACAGATGGCTGAATTAATGAATTTAAACAACATGCTTTATACCCATTCTGTTCCCAATATAACCATGTAGAAATAGAAGCACGGATAACAGGATTATCACAGCATTTCAACATGAGTGCAGTTTACATGTTTCTGATGTAGTACAGACTGTGATTGCTGGTGTGTGCTTTAAAGGAAAATGACAGTACTAGATTTCAATAACTTAGAACACCACATAGTGGACAGATAACACATGCTACCTACCTGTAGATGGGTGATGATATGTGGCCTGTTAAACTCTACACAAAATTGTATGCTAATAAAAATGATTACTACCAGGGTTGGGGTAATTGTAATCGATTGTAATCGATTACATGATCTCCAGCAATTGTAAATGTAATCATAATCAGCGATTACTTTCACGATTACACAAGATGTTTGATTATTTACCATGCCAGAGTTATGGTTTGGTTTCGTATGTAAGGCAAAAGTTAACAACAGACTGCTGTCATAATTATACACATGATGATTTATCAGTTTATTTGTTCTATGAACATGAAAGGATAATGTGTTGAAACACTGCTTCAAATGTTGCTGCTATTATAAGTCATATAAACAAGCATTTCAGCTTAACTTTTACACAGTTAAGCCCAAGCTAGTCACTCAGTCAGTAATCGTGCATAACTTCTTTCTGACACCGTCATTTTAACTCCAGCTCCAAACGAACCTGATTGGCAAGTAGTCAGATGACAAGCAGCCAATTAAACTTCACCCCCGATCGACATACGTGGTCATTAGACAGAGATCAAAGGTCAAAGTATGGAGTTGGGAGGTGGCCGGGTTATAGAAGAAAAATATAATTTAAAGCCTAGCAATAATTTAAAACTGTGAAAAAGTGGTCCATTTACAGAGGTGGTCAGAGTTGGGGGTTTGACTATATTCTAATTATCCTATTTATTTTATAGACCTTACCAGCTATAGTCACGTGACACATTACTAAATATATATTCAAACAATTCCATTGATATTGTTTGCACTAATCTCAGTTTGCACTTATCTCAGTTTGCACTTATCTTAGTTATCTCTATAAATAGTTGTGCATTCATGGCAGATCCATTACTTGCTCCTTTAATCTATGGTGAATATTGATCTCAGAAAAAATCAAAGTCTCTTGTACATTTTCACTTCAAGAACATATGTATCTGGTTCTTACAAAACAACATGTAAACAATGTAGCATGTTTATATTGGTATTATACATGAAATTGAATCAGCATTGATGAAGAATCGCATTCATGTTTGTGTTATTTATATACATTGTAATCATGATTGTAATCATAATTACTTTACAATGTAATCATAATCGATTACAGTCAGAATGAATATAATTGTAGTATTCTCAATTCTCAAGTAATCATAATCGATTACCTTGGTCCCATAATCGCCCCAACCCTGATTACTACTGTTATTATTATTATGCTAAAAATTTATAAAGCATTTTGAATATATGAAGGCCCGTTCAAAACAAAAATAATGGTAACTCTTACCATGGAGCATTAACCCGTAGCTTTACACCAGCTTCTAATTTGTGTTCAAGCCATATTGCTTCCGTAAACAAAACAAAAAGATGTTCTCCCACAGTTAGAGATCCTGTAATGTCAGACTGGGCCAAGACTGATGAAAGTGTAGTCACTAGTGAGTGCCCTCTACGTACACGCCTGATCTCTATGACTACATTCTTAGCACTGGCTAGAAATAGACAATTAATTAAACTATTAGTTGTACAATTTAAGAGTCAAATGTATTATCCATGAAAAAAACTAATTAGATCATGTGTCAAATTTAATCACATTAAGGTCATGTATAAATTAACAAAATTTCAACAATTACTCTAGGAGTGACACTACTTAAACTTAAAGGCATTAATCTTTTTAGGAGGAAGTAAAATCTAAATCAGAATAATAATAAAGTAATAATAATGGAAGAAATCCCAGTTATTTTAGATGGCTGCTTAACTCAAATGAGGGAGACGTATATGGTTTGTAATATACTGCTTCACCATGGGGACTCTTTCTAATAAAGTTTCAACATATGGCATATTTGGTGGACAAAATCTTGCTAGTTGCCTTGCTCAATGCAATACTTCCCAAACTGTAGTGCCTCAGCTGGGATTTGAACCTCCAATCTCGTGCACAATATGACCACGGGTAAGGAGTTCGATGCTTTAACCCACCTAGGCCATAAAAAGTGTAGGCTGACATTACGGTCGGTGACATTAAGATCACTGCTTTTCACATCTTTTTTCTCATCTATGTATTAAGGGTCTTATTTCAAAAGAACTTAATTCTTATACCAAATAATACAAGACAGGTATTTCATTAAAATCAACCTAGATAATCATATTACAATTTAAACAAAATGCCAACCCAAAAGTGAATATTATAACAAAATAATAACTTATAAATATATTACAATTAAAAAATACATGTTATGTCCTTAAATCACTAACCTGACTTTACTGATGCCAAGTTCTGCACTTTATGAGTATGGAATGCTCGAGATGACTTCTCTTGACGTATCAGTCTGTGTAACCTCTCTGCTAATCCACATCTGTTATACCAAGCCATAGAACAAACATAGCATTACAACTTTATAACAAACCGAACTCAACTAGGAAGAGCATAGTTCATAACAAATAATACCAGTAATAATCACTTTGTGCACCGCTGTTGACATAAATTCCTGCCAACCAACGTGCACCATCAACAAATGATACGTGCTTTAAGTATTTAACAATCCTCTTCTTTTTGGCTGATGAATCCAATAAGACATCATCATGATATGCTTTCCCTTTATCAACCGGCTTCCAAGATATGTTCTTAATCCATTCACTGACTTTAGACTTTTTGTCCTTTCTTGGCTGTGGTACCGATGTCCAACTGTCACTGGTGCTTATTGCAGGAGAGAAGTTCTCTTCGGATAGCTGTAAAAGTATTCCTCATAAGTCATATACTAATCGTTTAGAATATGAATCTGCATATTAACCCACCAAAAAAAAAAAAGAATTGCTCTACTAAGGTTAGCCTCGAGACTGATCTAATGATCATAACACAGGACTGATTATATTGCATAAGTATGATCTATAATCCTGTGCAGTAGTCACAGATATGAATGAGGGGTAACTCGCTGGGCAAATAACACAAGAACCCAGTGCTCTATCCACTTCACTACAGAATCACCTTGTCAACAAAATATTTGAATGAAGAAACAAAAACATCTCAGTGTTCATAATTGCAATATAATCATCTTTGCATGTACCTCATATCTAATGATTATGCTCTTAGCATGGGAATGGTCATTACTGACAATTAACTACTATAAGGAATTTTATGTCCTGTTTCAGGATGACACTTATAGTTCCATATGAACAATAGGCAGAGACTTGGTAGTTTAAAATGTGGTCCTCACACTATTCCACTACCTGATAGTTAGATAAGATTTTCAAAGCCAAATATATGATTATGAATCTTAATTATAAGTGTGTACATGCTCAGTGATTATTTATTACTAAAAGTACTCATTAAAGTTGCTGATATTATTACATGTAACAAAGTTAGACCTCTGGAACATAACTAAGTATAAAATATCAAATTTAATAGTAATTTAATCCAGTTTAAGTTTTTTTTTTTTTAAATCGACTCTAATCCCACTTACACAATCATCACTCTCATTGACTTTTCCATCTGTGTCACCTGACTCTGAGCTATCATTAATAACACAAAGATCCTGAATCTGTAAATAAAATATGCTTGCAAAATATATAATACTTAAATATTAAAACTTAGAAATAATTTATGAGACCTAAAATACCAGAGCTAACACAAAATAGAAAACTACCATTAATGTTATCATCCTAGCTGGTTTGAATCGGGAGGGATGGTTTAGCTGCAGTTAGCTACTCATCAATTTACAATAACCGTCTCTTTGGTAGAGCGTAAGACTATTTACTTATGGCTATAGTCATTCTGTGCGGGAGGTCGTGGGTTCACGCCTCGGCCATGGCACTACAGTAGGAGTTTTTAATCCAGCCAGGCAACTGGCAATGTTTTCTCCACCAAACCCTGACATACAACCTTTCTTTTCTGTTGTTTTCACACTCTGATGATATATAAGCTGATAATTTTGTGTCCCACACAAAATGTATAGTAACAGTGTTGATATCATACTTTGGATCTGGATAAATTATGAATTGGCACCTTTTAATTGATGTAGCCAGCCTTAATTCCATGATGGCATGCACTCACAAAAACAATATTTTGGAACACATAAAGGATTCTGTACAATCTGCATTTATCCAGCAGGTTCCGAGTTTAGAAATGGTTCACTGTGTAATTATGTATGCCACAGGAAACAATTAAAACACCACTTTATGCTGATGTTTCATTATATATTAATCACTCACTCTTCCTGAGTGATAATCATAATCTTATACAGGGCTAGAATTTTGACAACAACAAAACTCGATTCGCAAATATTTTTATTGCATGAACCATAGTTGATTTGCACAAAATTCACTGGTGAGCTTAAATTGGAAACAAAAGAAATGAATTTATTTTAAAAATTGAACATCAAAGTTGTGAGTAATTATTCTGATTGTACATATAACAGTGAGTAATAATCAACTAGTGCAATTGAAAATCCACAAACGATCGACGATTGCACTGGCAGAAATTGCCTTGGTTACATCATTTGACTAGACATGAGTTTTGACACATTTTTAATTATGGATTTTTTTAAATGCAGGTATACAATGTGAATACGAGTTGATTCGCTTGATTCTCGCAAAATGGATTTGTGGGAATCGACGTTGATTCCTGTAAATTTTCACTAAATTCTAGCCCTGTTACACAACCCTCATAATCCACCACAATCCAGTGAAGTACTTTTGGCTAAGCGAGTAAACAAAAGATCATTAGCCTGTTGGTTGATTTGAACCAAGAACCTTCATGTTTTAAGTTCACCAGTTAACTCCTGAAGTGCCATCAACAAAAGCATTTTGCCGATAACGATGGGATAACAATAATTATTATAATATTAGCCTGAATGGCAGTTATTACCATGGCTGGCCACCATAGCGAAGAAGACCCAGATGATCTGTAATTTAATGCTTCCTAATAAACATTACTTATCAATAAATTTAGAGTAGATGCTACATTTGGGTGAGAAAACCTTTACCTGTTGCTCGATTCAACAATAAACAGCTTCTACTATGATTCAAATCCAACCTTCCAAAGACCATAACCGTGGGCAAGGGGCGTACCACACTCTAACACAATTTGGCCAGCATAAGCTTGGGTTTTTGTTTTCTTCCGGAAATTAAAAGAAAAGTGAGTGCAAAACAAGTCAAATCTGCCATAAAATACCAGCATACCTCATTAATATTATCTTGTTTTTGGTGCTGCAAGATGCCCCGTTGATGAACCTGAAAACAGTCGTATTCACTGGACTTCACCTCGGGTGTAATAGTTTTAATTGTGTTTATGTCATCATGGATATCATCAACATCATCCTCAACAATATCTTCTTGGTCATGATCATCACTGCTGGATGACCAATCATCTATTTCTTGAATGTCAGGTGATGGGGTCTGATCAACTGAAATATTTTTTGAAGAAATCCATTTATAAACAAACATCCTTTACCAGTTCAATCAATGTTTAAAGCCCTTCAGCATATTTTGCAATATTCAGTGTTGATTCCAAGATGTGTTTTTGTGGGATTCCTGCTAAATTTAGACAAGGGAGCCCAAAAGATAAAGGAACTGGGCCCAAAGTGGCACAGAGGTTATTCACCAGCGGCAATTTACTATCAAACTTGGATCCGGTATGATACACCTACTAAAAATGTTATGAATAATGAATGACTTAGTGAAAGTACTCAATTTTGTTGTGTTGTTACATGCTCTTTGAATGGCCAAGACAAAAAATCCATGACATTCGGACAAGGAGCACAGATCTTTCATGCTTTCACAAGTATTATGATGACCGCAGCCACTATAGGAAAGGAAGATTAGGGTCCCACCAGATCTCCCAAGAATCGATTTGTGCCTTTGTTGTAACAATACTAGAATCAACACTAATACTGTATCTGTAATGTTTGGTTTCATATTCTATTATGGAGTTATTTGGTACATTAATATACAGAATTCCATAAAAATTAGATAATAAAATAAAAATGCTAAATAATATTACTAAATACAGACATATAAAGTGAATAATGAATATTCAAGTATTTCTAACACAATCTACATTGTAAATATTAAAAACATCAAGATTTAAGAGTATCGAGTTGTTTAGCCTCGGTGCTGGTCGCACCTTGGATAAATGGCTGTGGGGAGTGTCCCTGTGGAAACAGGCTACCCAGGACTTGTAGATTTTGTCTTCGGACTAGCGAGTAGTCTAAAATACTAGTCCGACCAGGCTACTACCATTTTGAGGTAAGATACGCAGTAACCTTAGGCATGTTTAATATCATCAACAGTTTTCACATGCAGCGCCAACTTACAACTTGTCACCGTTCACAGTAAATAAATGACACTTGACAATGGTGACTTGATCTAGACAGGTTTTTTATTTCGTAGGGAGATAATTGTGTAATTAGGTGGTCATAGTAGCTCTTGTTTCTAAGGTTCTCATCAGTTTATGCCGAATTTCTAAAAACTAATCAAGCAATTAAAGATTTATGAACTGTCAGAAACTTAGAATAAGCCTATAAAAGATAACATATGTTTACAAATATTACTCCTTTTTGCAGTACTGGTGATTGTGTGGACAAATCTTGTGCTTTTTCTGCATTGTCGAGATCAAACATGGGCTTTGGTTTTGTGGTGTTAGACACATGTGTAGGATTTGGTGTTCTCCGTTAAATCCAGTGCGGTCTTGTTCCGACTAGTAAAACAAAAATAATAGCTTCAATAGTTTTTAAGTTTTAACAGTTAGTAATTTTTTGTTGGCTAGTAAGAACTTTATTGGACGAGTAGATTTTAAATGTTATGAGCCCAGGGGCTACTAAGGTGAAGAAATATTTTTCTGGCCCTACCCACAGGTGTGAACTGGATAAGAACCCACAACCTGGAGGTTTACAGTGCAAAGCTCTAACCAATGTGCCACTACAATACTCATCAGCATTAATAATTCAGTAGATAATAATAATAATGTATATTTAACAAAGCACCCTTACTAGCAGAAGCCATTCAAAGGTGATGTACAAATAATATGTAATATAATAATACCCCAAATAATATGTCTGTAAAAACCCTATAAGAGATTTAAAAGATGATAATTATTTATCTGTGAAAGCAACCTTGAACAGGTGTTGTCTTAGAACGGATTTTAAATTTTCAAGAGACGATTGTTTATATTTCAGTGTATTAACTGAAGCATTATCTATAGATCCCAAATCTTTTCACTGTTTATTTATAGTATATATAACCTATGTATGCTGTGAATTGAATAGTATTAGAATATAATAATACATGTTTAACTAAAATAGCAGAACAGTAGATATGATTCAACTGGTACCTTTTAACTTTAAGATACTACTAAGCAGATGATCTACTTTGAATGGGTTCAACTGCAATATTTAGATCTGTAAAACCTTCCATACGTCTCTGCCAGTCCATGTCTCTGCAGCATCCAAATGAATGACGAGTCCTCCTTTTTTCTAATACATTTTGTCTGGCTGGACGATATGAGGGATCATCACCTGTAGCATCTTCTGATTCAATAGCATAATCACTAAGCTGAATAAATGAAACGTTCATTGCCAAAATTATCAATCCACATTACAAACAGGGTTGTCTTCTGTTAGATCTAGTCGTGTGATAAAAAGGGACTGGAATATGAAACCAATAAGATTAATGAACAATTTTGTGCTTAAATATTAAATAAATTAAAACTCACTTTGGATGCAAATACCTTATTAATATACTACATACAAAGAAAGAAATTATTAGTATTTTCCCACAGTGTTCTAAATTATGTGTGCGAGAGATCAACCTGTGAAAAGGCACTAACATAGTTTTAATATCTAGCACATAGAATCAGACAACTATTTCTTTATTTGGGTCATGACTTGAATTGTTTAGCCTCAAGCTGATCCAGGGTGGCCAGACATCTGGCTTTCCGCTGGACTGTATGGCATTTGAGCCAGTCATCCTACATCCAGCACCAGCTTAAGCCGGAGCTGTTTTTATCTTCACATATTGTAACAGGGCCCTAATTACTCAAAAGAATGTCCAGCCATATACAGAAAACTCTTAAGCAACAGAAGACTCCTGGAGATGGCAAGTAAAGGACAGAAATATAAGAAATAAATAGTTCATGACATGCTTCCTTTGTATTTTTTAACTCAGGGAACTTTAGGCACATCTGCTTCAATTGGTTTAAAAATAAATCTTATGGCCACTTTTGTGCACAAGGTAGGCTAAATGGGCTAAGCACCCTTCAAAGCTAATGAAGGGAAGTTAAAGATGAAATGCCATTCAGATATGCCCACACTGAGATTCGAACTCAGGTGGTAGTGATCTGTGGTTCAACGCGCTACCAGTTAGACCAAGGATGCAGCCTAATCGCACATAGAATGTAGGGGTGACTGTTTATGGAAACAGCACAAAAAAAAGTATTAGATCTAGTTTGATTTGAACTCACAACTTGGATGTTTTACTTTGCAGCACAATCATAAGCAATGCTGTAACAGTGTTAAACTGTTGCCGTAACCTGTGTAATGAGGGGGGGAAGGACTTTTCATCCTCGATTTTATTCACCTTGCAGTTAATTTTTCCCCGTTTTTCGGGAACCATCACTCTCAATTTTATTCGCTCGTCAGTTAGTTAAAAATATTATCAAACACCTAAAATACAATTTATTACCAAATAAAAAAACAGATTGACAAGAGCAGCAATATGGTCTCTGGGGCATATGATGAGCAAGTGATGCCAGCCATAGTTACAGCAGAAGAGGGTTTCTATCAAACAAGACGGCATAGCTATAAGCTGCCAAGAAACCATAACAAGACCCACCTGAGACAATACTACTTTAGGGAAATGATAAAACATGTTCCTGGAACAGCTTGCCTGATAAAATCTTTTGAGAGGAGACTAGATAAACACTGGATGGATCAGGATCTGATTTTTAATTATGAGGCAGCTCCAAGATTGGGTCACAAAGCTAATTATGAACGAACAGCCCCAAATTTCTGCTTAAAATTGCTGATCTCATGGAGTTCCTTTCCATCCAATTTGTTCACAACATAACCATTTCACAATGTAAAGATTTGCTGAATTTTATATTTTAAGCATTGCCCCCAGTTAAATTTTTCGTCGCCAATCAACTGCACTTGCACATCCACTAAGCTCGCCTCTTGGTGGAGGGAGTTAACTAGCTGGTAGAATGGCACAATAACAACATGAACTGACTAAGGCCACATGTCATTTCAGACAGACAAATATATATATACTTGTGTATATATATATATATATATATTATTATATAACACAACCTTGGGGGAAAAGTATCTTTTATTAAGGGCAAATAACAATAAAGGAAGAATAGTATTTTATAATGTGGGCGAATACAACTGAGGGCGAATAGTCCATAACCAATGTAATGATGATTAATTCTATTGATGTAGGGTAGCCTACAGCCTAGAAGTATAACACTTGATTGTTTCCTTTATCATTGGTATATTTTTTTATGATATTTACATTCTACTGTGATATCTAAAATAATCGTTGTATTAGAGATAAATCTATACGATTTTGAATAAATATTATAGCAAAACAATAGCCATACTTTCCGTTTCTTTTTTCTATTAATGGCGCAATTCATTTTGAGTTAAATGCCCGTAAACAGAACGTTCTACTCCGTGAATTCACCAGTTCACTGGCATGTTTGGCGCCAATATTATTATTGCAGGAAATTCAAGCACTTCGTGGATTACATAATTACACCAACCAGAACAATTAACCATAGCTTACACATGTATTTTGAACAGTTTATTACGGTAATAGGTAGATCTGGAAGATTAATATATAATACGTGACACAAACAAAATATTATTAACTAGCGTGATAAGTGTGGAT